>RCUC01169065.1:0-30041 GCA_003697995.1 Taxidea taxus jeffersonii | reverse complement strand
AAAAATTTTTTAAAGATTTTTATTATTATTATTTTATTTGACAGAGATCACAAGCAGGCAGAGAGGCAGGCAGAGAGAGAAGGGAAGCAGGCTCCCTGTTGAGCAGAGAGCCCGATGCAGGGCTCTATCCCAGGACCCTGGGATCATGACCTGAGCCGAAGGCAGAGGCTTTAAACCACTGAGCCACCCAAGTGCCCTTTTTCCCTGTCTTATTGTTGGGACTATATTATTATTTTAGCAGTATCAGTAAATAGAACATGTGCTGTCTAGTTTGGATGTTCGCTGTTATTTTACACAGTAGAAAAATATAAGTAATTGATCTAAGTTATTTCCTCAGGCTTAATATCATCAATATTTCATATCCTCCATAAGATCTTATGGGGGGTGGAGATGCATTGGGACTTGAATAATGGCGGGGGGGAATGCACAGGTAGCACCCTGGGAAGTATTTTATCAATAAGACATCTGATTCAGAGAGCTGTATTATCACCTATGTCCATTGTATTTACCTAAAGAGCAAAATTTGGGGTTAGTAATACAGATTGAAAAGTCACTCCAGGTTTCTGGGCTTCAGTTCCATTGGGTGTAAGTCATTAAATAACTTCCTTTAGTTATAACATAGTTAAGAGATACTATTAATGGGTCCTATTCAATTCATCTTTATCCATAATATCAACAGATAATTTCTGAGCACCTACTATGTGTAATGTCTTATACTTCATAAAATCACAGTGTTGCTACATGCTCTATTGATAATTCTCTAATGACTACTTCATACCTACTTCATATGCATATGGATAACTAAAATGGAACATGAAGCATCCTTGGGCCAAGTAAATGATGGTCCAAGCACTGTATTCTGCATATAAATTGTAGTATAAAATATTTTTGGCAGAAAAACTGCTTCTTTCATAGCAATTGGATTTAGATTTATGAATGTTGCCAGTGAAGCTATTCTGTGGTATGTTTTATGTAAATGAGTTTTTAAAACATTAGTGAAGTTTACGTAGTCAAGAATTAGAATTCTTATATGGCAGGTTTACCTTGTATATAATCACATTTGATCATATTCTGTTGCCAAAAATTGTTAAGTATTAAGTATGTGAGTAAAACTAATCCTTCCAGTTATGAGGTAGGTATAAGAATATGCAATCACTATGGGCTTTCCTTTGGGGTATACTCTAGCATGAAAATAAGTTTCCTGAAAAATAAATGTCACTGTTGTTTAATCCTGTTGAATTTCAAAATTATTTTATACTCATTGAATTTATGACCTTGACTTTCATAGGGATCCTCTGGGTTTATGTCTTGTGGTGAAAGGGGAAAAAAAAATGTTGCTAGAGGCTCTCTAAAATCTTTCAATATGCAAGCATTGATGAAAATGATTTTAAAATTTCATTGAATTAAAAGGGCATCTAATTCAAGATCTGCTTTAAAATAGGATCTATATGGGACTCAAATATCTAAAAGTTATTTATATGAAGTCTCCTGGAATTTTATATTTGAAGCTTGAATGCCATGAGAATTAATGCCACTTAATTACTAGTCCTCATTTTTTGTTCAGTAGCAAATGGAATCATTTTGTGGCTCAGTTTCTTTATAAAATTAAGCAATCCTTGTGGTATATATTTAATCTTACATTAGCATTTGTTATGTAGCTAATACTAATACTCAAGACTCCTTAGAGAGGCTGTAGAATTATAACTATGTTAAACAGTAGAAAATTAGTCTTTTAATGACATCAAATGGAGTGATTTTTCTCAACCCCACTAGGATCCTTCCTGATGACTCTTAGATGTTTAGTATAATCTCCCTAGTCAGTGATTATTATTCAGAAATGTAAAGTCATTCTAATATCAATCAAGAAATGGAACTTATATATATTTTATATATGTGTATATATACATATTAATATAATGTATATATAACTTAAAATATGTATATAATACATAAAACATATATATGCAAACACACAGACACACACATCTGGGGAAGGAGAGGGGAAACACAATCGAGGAACTGAGGTCCTGAAGGAGCTTATAGAGAACTTAAGTGGTAAAAATGTGCCCTATAGGGGCACCTGGGTGGTTCAGATGGTTAAACATCTGCCTTTGGCTCAGGTAATGATCCCGGGGTCCTAGGATGGAACCCTGCATCAGGCTCCTGGCTCAGTGGGGAGCCTGCTTCTCTGTCTGCCTCTCCCCCCTGCTCACTCTCTCTCTCTCTCTCTCTCTCTCAAATGAATAAAATCTTTTATTTAAATGTACCCTATATAGGAAACTGGATGCCTTTTCCCTTATGATATGAAGAGAGAAGAAAAACATGAGAATGCATACAGACATAGTCACAGGAGATTGAAGGAGTTCTTCTGTTTTTTCTCTGAGAAAGAAGGGATGAGGTCTTAAAAGTCTGAGAATATGGAATAGGAGTGGGAGGAAAGTCAGAGAATCCCATGGTTGTTGAAGATGGAGACTGCACATGGCAATGTCACAAGCCGGGAATTAGTATTATCTTCATTTCTGCTGAGGTAGTCCAGGGTTAAGCAGAGTAGAAAAACTGTTGGACCAAACTAGGTCTGATGTTTTGCCAGACTGGAATGGCAGAAGAGTGAAGGTGCCAGGTGGTTGACTCTGTTAGCAAGAGAGTGGCTCATGTAATGAACAAGGAAGGCTAAACTGGTTGGAGAAAGTTTTTGCATGAGGAAAGGCATGGGGATTACCAGAGAACATGGATTAGTCTATGTGGACAAATTTCAAGATTCAGGAGAGGGAAGGTCAGGAGGAAAACAAGTTAGAGAGGTGGCCCTCAACCTTGACTGCATATTAGACTCTCCTGGGTATTCCTCTAGGTCCCATTCTTTGACATTCTGGTCATTGGGCAGTGAGAATATATTTTACAGCCAGGATTGAAAACCTTTCCTAAAGCCTCTGGTAAGGAATCCTTCAGTTTTTGCAAAGTGGTTGGCAACTTATCTTCAAGGAAATGAAGAATCAGCAAAGGTTTTAAAAGTGGAGTAGCATAAGTTATTATGTATTTTAGAAAAGAAACTTTTTCTTTGGAGTGACTGGCCAATAACAAAAGGGAAGATCTTGAACCAGGAACTGACAAAAGAATTATAGAACAAAAGGCATCATTTGTGATGTTTCAACAACTGGAATTATTATACCTAATAATGTATGTATAAAATGATGGCAAAAGGTTTAAGATAACAGATTTGTATTGGCAATAATAGGGTAATTTTCAATTGCTGCATAAATTAGTACAGACTCAGCAGCTCAAAACATTCATTGCCTCCATTTCCGTGGGTCATGAGTATAGGAATGGCTTTCCTAGATTCTCTGCTAGGGAGTCTCAACAGGCTACAGTTAAGATGCCAGCCAAGGCTGAGGTCTCAGCAGAGGCTTGACTTGAGAAAGCTCCTCTTCCCAGCTCCTTTGGAATTCTTGGCAGAATTCATGTCCATGCACTATGGGGCTGAGATCCCTGCCTCCTTACTGATTGACAGTTTAGAAGGTGCTTGCGTCGCCTGAAATGTGGCCACTCCACAGGCATTTTACCCATGGTTCTTTGCATCTTTATGGCCACCGGGAGATCTCTTCCTCCATAGAAATATACTAGACACTCTTTTAAAAGTTTTCACCTGATTAAGTCATGCCCACCCCCAGGTAAACTTCTCCCTCCTTTTTCGTTGTTGCGGTAGCTATTTGTTTTGTACCTAATATTCTGTCGTGGACACTGTGTCGTTTCTAATTATAACTGAAATATATTTAACACACAATGTTACATTATTTTCACTTTTACAACATTGGTTCAACAACTATGTATGTCATGTTATGCTCACAAGTGTACCTACCATCTATCACCATACAACACTAGTGAAATACATTGACTGCATTCCCTGTTTGTTCCCTGTAATGTTCCTCCCCTGACTTATACATCCTATAACTACAAGCCTATACATCCCACACCCTTTCACCCATTTTGCCCATCCTCTCACCACCCTCCCCTATGGCAGCTTTGCTTTGTTCTCTGTATTTATGGGTTTGTTTCTGCCTTTATGGGTCTGTTTCTGCCTTTTTGTTGTTGTTTTTTGTTTGGTATTTATATTCCACATACAAGTTATGTCATGTGGTATTTATCTTTATCTGTATGACTTATTTCATTTAGAATAATATCCTCTAAGTTTATCCATGTTGTCACAAATGTCAAGATTTCATTCTTTCTTATGACTAATATTACATACATACACACATACACACACACAAATACACACACCTCACTTATTTATCTACTCATTGGTTGATGGGCACTTGGGTTGCTTTCATATGTTAACTGTTATAAATAATGCTGATGTAAACATAAAAACATAAAGGTGCATATGTCTTTTCAAGTTAGTGTTTTTGGGGGCACCTGACTGGCTCAGTGGGTTAAGCCTCTGCCCTTGGCTCAGGTCATGATCTCAGGGTCCTGGGATGGAGCCCCGCATCGGGCTCTCTGCTCAGCAGGGAGCCTGCTTCCCTTCCTCTCTCTCTGCTTGCCTCTCTGCCTACTTGTGATCTCTCTCTGCCAAATAAATAAATAAAATCTTTAAAAGAAAAAGAGCTCTTTTAGTGAAAACTTTGCAGATCACAGATACTAAAAAAGGTGCATTCTCTTATGCACCCTGATCCCAGATGGTGAGTTGTGGGAATTATAGAACATAAGGCTCAGTGAGAGGAGATGGTGCCATCATTAGCCCTGCAATAATTTATTTCTTCCTAACAGAAAATAAGAGTAACTGCATTTTCTTTGCTCTTCCCTCCCAGAATTGGCTATAAAGTGATAAGATGGCACAAATTTGGAATGCAGATGTGACTATATTACCTATCTCTTAAAACCTTTGTTTATTTCAATAGAAAATCACTGAAGCCATTGCAGCAATATTGTTGAACAATCTGAGTTGTGACTCTTTACTTTCTATAAAGAGGTAAATTTGATCAGTACATTTTGACTAGATTTTCCTCCCTTCACGTAAATCTTTTCCTTTCAGGTTATATTCAAGAAGAGTGTGTCATCCCATGCCCGTTTGATTGCAAGTTAAGCGACTGGTCTAGTTGGGGGTCTTGCAGCTCCTCTTGTGGGATTGGAGTGCGAATTCGGTCCAAATGGCTTAAAGAAAAACCTTACAATGGAGGCCGCCCATGTCCCAGACTAGATCTCAAGAATCAGGTAAAGTACATGAAGCAACAATAACAACAAAAAACCTTAAAAATTACTCACTTGATTATTTCTTTTGGAAATGGAAGTCATTCTCTTGCTACAAGTAACTCATAAAAAGTTATCACAAGTTCAAAAGAGGGGTTGGAAGGGCATAAAGAGTTAGTAATGGAGGCCTTGTCCACTCCTAGGTAATACAGAGACCAAGTTGGTGTTACTGGCAATGATAATGTGTATGAGAAATAATCCACCTGGCTTTGCATGGTCTTGAAGTATAACTTGATTATTCATATTATAAAAGTGATTTGCTTGTGTGTGTGTATGTGTGTATTTAAATATAAATATAAAAAATATATAAATACTAATGTTGGGAGAATGTCAAGTACATTATGGCAGTAAGTCCAGTTAGGGATTTCATCCATGTACTCCAAAAATGGGGTACTCTTTTCCTTCACCAAACTCTTCATCTATTTTTTTCTTCTCAACCTCACTAAAGTTGCCAGTTTTTTCATGTCTTTTCTAAGCTATTTCTCTGCCTGTTACCCCAAAAGTCAAAGCTATTTTCATAAATAGAACCCTGAAGTACACCCTTCCATACAGATGTCTAGTAAAATTGCCATCCTAGGCAAAACTGATTAGAGTATGTTAGTTGGCTTTACCCCTATAACAGTCTAAGATTTAGTTAAGAATTTTAATAAAGACCTCAGATTTCTCCCATGATTAAATAGTAGTTATCAGATTAGGACAAATGTATTTTTTAATCAATTGAATAGGTAGAGCACATGTTGATGATTGTTGAAAATTCTTTATTCTTAAAGTTGTGAAAGGTGTCCTATATGTATATGTAGTTCCTTTGTAATCATGCAGGTATTTTAACAGAATAGCTGCACAGGCTTCAATTACTAACTCTATTATTCTGCCCTATGATCCCCCTTTTGATTAGACTTTCCATACAGATTGTTTAATGGAATGGCAATTCATATTTCCATTCTTAATTAATTTGAATGCATACAGACATGCAAGTAGATACCATGTGTTAACTAAGGCCAACATCCTAGATATTTTTTCTCATAAGTTTTGCTAAAAGACCTATAACTCACTGAAAAGTGAAAAATTACCATTCCACCAAAAAACAGTTATGTTCTAAGATGGCAGAGTGTGCCATCTTTTTTTTTTTTTTTTTTTTTAAGATTATGCAGTAAAATAGTGACCACAGTTTCGTCTCTCAAAACTATTGCAAACCTATGGAGGAAGACAAGGCAGAAAATCATAAAATCAACATAGAGATTGCAAAAACAAAGAAACCCCCAAAACTTTACAAATATGGTAGTTTGATGAGGAGGAATATTACAATATGATTAATAAAAACAGGAGAGCAACAATCAGAGCAGAGATAGTCTAAGAGATAAGAAGCCTTACTTTAGTACAAAGAAAGGTGTAAGATAGATTTATGAATACAAGGAAAAATTTTCAAGTGAATTCTATGTATGAGGACTATTTCTCTGTCCCTAGGGGGTTTTCCAGGCATTTAAAAAGGAAAATAACTGGGGTGTCTGGGTGGCTCTAAGGCCTCTGCCTTCTGCTCAGGTCATGATCCCTGCATCCTGGGATCAAGCCCCGCATCCGGCTCTCTGCTTGGCAGGGAGCCTGCTTCCCCTTCTCTCTGCCTGCCTCTCTGCCTACTTGTGACCTGTCAAATAAATTAAAAAAAAAAAAAATTTTAAAAAGGAAAATAACTACTAAGCATTTATAAACAATACATAGTTCTTACTCTTTCTCAAGACCTTCAATGAGAGATAAACTTTAATAATACTTATGTTAAACACCGATTTTTAATATGCTAATTTTATGAACTAGGAAATTACCAAGGGATTAAAGGGACTTCACTGGAGTGCAGACTTCAAGACTCTCATTTTCAGTATGCAAAGGCAAATGTGTAGAAGTGTGTCTATCAAATTTGAGAGTATGAATAAGATAAAGATAATTGTCAACCTGTTTTGACTTAGAGGAAACTTTCTCAAAACACTTGATTGACATATAAAACCGGTAACCTTAAGAAGTAGTACAAGCTGAAAAAAAAAAATTGAACCCAACTTTAAGAATAACTTAGATAAATTCCATAAGTGAAAATTATGTGAGGATGGGGCTGTCTGCAAGAGGTATTTCTAATTCTTGGGTTTAAGAAGGGAATATTAGCACTCCAGAGACATTTGTTTGCTATGCTCCAAAACGAATCCTGGCTTTTAATGAGGAGAAATCAAATTTGGTGTGGTATGTGGTATGTGTTCAGCTATAAAGAGGTTCAGATGTCTAGCATGTGTGTGCCTTAATTCAACTTATTGAAAAACTTTACCCTAATCCATACTTTGTATTTTAGCATAATTTAATTGATAGGGACATTAGGTAATAAGGCTTCCCTCTCACTCGTAAGTCTCTGAATGGCGAGGAAGAATATGTTATTTAAAAAAAAAAAAAATTGTAAATTTAGAAGAAATTCTCCTTAGAGAAATTCCTTTTCTAAAGCAAGCACATTTTTTACCTGGGAGTAGATTTGTGGAAACCAATCTTTGCTGACTTCATTATATATTTGCTCTTAAATATAAGAGCCTCTTGTGTGTATGTATGTATGTGTGCGTTACGTAATATATATAAAACTGTTGAAAGTTATCCATAATTTAACTCATCTGAAAATAAATTAGGTTGGCAGGAATTTTCATTATTGAGGAAATATTCCCCAGCTTCCATTATTTATGGCAAGTTTTCTTTAGAAAAGATGGCTGTTTGTTTTCCTAAGCTGGAAATATGATCTAGTTAGAGCTACATCCACGGAGCCTTTTTTGTAAAGTTCAGTTTCACTACTGGCCTTGAGTTATTTGTCTCCTTCCCAATCAGTTCTCGGGTTTAGATTTACTTTCCTGTTTTTAGGACCAGGTTAATACTCTCTGTTCTGTTCACATAAGTAAGCGCTTAGAAAAATATATAACCAAATTTTAGCAGTAAGAGAGGCACATATCTTCAGTAGCTGTACAAGAGGAAAATTCTGTATATGTCAGATTGAGCCAAACAGACTGTTAATAAATATATATGTAAACATATATACAACTTGTGTATATGTATATATAATGCACATGCCTGTGTAAATATCAGCATACCTACGTGTGCTTGTAGGAGACATGTAAGTCTCGTAGAGTTCCATTGTAACTCATTTGTAACTTCTGTTTTGTAACTCATTCCAGCCCCTAGTGCACTACCTTGTGTATTGTCAAATGATGGTTACTAGATGCTTTATTTTAAAAGAAGCCTTCTCTCTGGATGAGTGGGTGGCTAGTTCTTTAGAAAAAATGTTAGAACTCTGGTCTATGCTATGATGTGTCATTTAAATTCTCAAAAACACCAGTCCTTCGAAGAAAGACATAGGGACCTCCAAACTATAATAGCCCAAAGAGTCTTTCAAAATTGATTTGAAAAAAAAAAAAAAGATCTGAAAACTCCTGAATGTTGGATCCCCACTGGAATCTCGGTGATTTAAAAAAGAACAAAAAAGGTTGATATTATGTACACAAGCTCATACACTGCTCTGAACCTGTTAGTGGAATCAATTTTTAAAATCTCTCATAAAAAGCCTCCCTTTTAAACCTGAACCTATCAATGTGATGGCTTTTTCTCTAGAAGTGCCAAAGTGACAACAATACTTGAATAGCTTTCTGCTAAGTATATTTGTGATGCTAAATAGTTCTGGCATGCAGTTTACTCAAAACTCTTATCAAGGCAGAAAACTTCTAAATAGTTTATTGGATTATCAGGTCAGTTAGTTGATGCCCTTGACTCTGCTGTGCATAATAAAATACATAATATATTTTAAATTTTTTATAGTCTATAACATGTTGAGTAGATTATTTAACTTAATAATTTTGCTATTTTTTTATTTTGAAATTCTCCTTAATAAAAGCTTAAGTGGAGGGACATTAAAGCTCTTTTGGACTTATATTTCCCCTTATGAATTCTTCACATGATTGAAGGCAAGAGTTCCAGGAGATTATATTTTGTTTTTGGTTGGAAATCTATGTGTTAACAGTGTATATGGGGGGGGGGGGGTTGATACATTGAGATTCATTACCTATTCTTTTTAAAAATATATGCTGCTTACTTAAATACATTTTTGAGTTTGATTTTGTTTGCAACTGAATGAGAGGATATAAATTAAATATGTGTGCTTTTTTAGAAATAATTGCAATTGTAAAGGTCTATCTTCTCCCCAAAGAGAAGTGATCTAAATTTGAAAATGAGTATAATGCATTTTATTTTTCATAGTAGGGTAATAATGTTTTAAAGAATACTCTCATTCCAAAGATACATAGAAATATTTTAGCATGAATATTTCTTTCTTAGAAGAGGCTTGTGGATGAAAAAAATGTTTCTACAGAGAAAGAGCTTATGCTCATTTTAATACTACTTCATTAATTAATAGCAGAATGTTATGATGTGGAAACTGTCAGTCTACCTGGATATCTGTTTACCTGAAAAATATGGCTACACTTAAGGTTTAATTTGACTTAACCAGTTTTGGCTTCTTGCTTCTTTTTGACTGGCCCAACTCCCACTCATTCTAGGCTAGTCCAAATCATTCCTGGCAGTGTTCTGTTCACTTTAGACTTAGTACTTTGGCAAGAGACCCAGACTGTAATGGAGTAAGAAGTCCTATTCTTGAGCATTAAAATGGTAGGCAGTCCAAGCTTATCCATGATTAAGTACATTCAGGTGTACCATTCTTGTGTGGAGAGGGGTGTTGGTGTTTGCACCTGTGAAAAGGCTTTAAGTGTGAAATATATGCCATAGAATTAAGGGAAGCACAGTGATTCATTCCTCGGGGTTATTTGGGAGGATTTAATGGGCAGATACTCTAGAACACGTCACCTCTCTCTAACGTAATAGTAGTTATTCCAAAACCCGGTACACTGCTCTCCATCTCAGAGGCAGCATGAAATGGCTCGTAAGGGCCAGTGTTCTTCCTTTTCTTTTTTTTTTTTTTTTCCTTTTATGCTTGTCTGCCAATCCAAACTGCTCTCATGTTATGACATCTCACTAATTGAGCTGAGTAGAGCTCAGAGGACAGGCAATTTTTCTTTTCTGTTCTTGCCCTGTCACTGTCTAGAAGAAAAATTGTTTTTTCTTAAGAGATTTCTCTTCCCCAACATTTGTGTCTACACATAAACTATTCTTGATCATTCCAAAGTAATACCCCTCAGGCTTGTTAAAATCTTTTGGAACTTTGATCATTTTTCTTGAGAGCTGCCAGAATCACTCATAAAAGCAATTTTCTTATGCCTGTTGTCAACTCTGTCTTGAATTTTACTGTGTTTTGATACTGGGTATTGCTACTCTGCAAATACTCAAAATTACTTTTATTATTCAGATGTTCTTATGTATCTCTAGAATCTTCTTTATTAGGCTGGTTTGGTAAATATTCCTAATGCTGTTGTCAGGGAACAAGAGTTATGTCCTCTTCGAGGGTCCTTCTAGCTGGACTAAGAATGGAATTGACTTGAGACAGATTGACAGGAGAAAATCAAACTTAGTAGAGCATGTATGGGGAATCCACATAGACATGAAAATTCCAAGGACAGGCAATATGAGGTCTACTTGTCATTCTGAACCAAGGAGAAAGAGGGTAGGAGTCTGGGACTTCAGGGGAAAGGAATATAATTCACAGGGTGATAAGAAGAGCAGATGTTTGGTAATTAGATGTTTGCCCTGCCATGCAGATGGGCCACTCTGATAGTATTATCTCTAAGAGTAATCCTTATTCTGGGAAAGACCTCCTCTGTGTTTCAGGGAGGTGCAAAAGTTTCTCTTGATTTGATAGGGTCTTGATTGCTTTCAGCTTAGAGTAATTTTCCTGCCAAAGTGGAAACTGGGCCTATAGTGGGGCAGCCTGCCCTTAGCCCCTATACTGTTCCTAGGCAGGAATTCCAGGATTGGCTGGGGACAGCTACAAAGTTATGAACAGGGAAATTTTGTCAAATTTTGTCTTTGTAACTCTTTTGCTGTGTTCCCATATCTCATATTATTCCTGGTCTCTTAACTCCTATTACATATTACATTGGATAACATCAGCTTCAGCAGGAAATCATATCATCTGTGTTTCCAATTTTCTAAAACCATCTTCTTAACCAAGTACTTAAAGTAGAAGTTCTCAAGGGTTTTTTTTTAGAAAAATAGTGGCAGAACCTACTTTTCGTATCTCTTTTGAATCATTCTGTCAGTCTTTTAAGATTTAAATACAGGATGGAAATGTCCCTCTTTTTTTTCAGGTATTGAAAGAACATGGTTTTTGACTCTAACCACAAGGTTTTGTTATAATAAACATACCTTTTAGAAAACGAAATTGAAATGATGGGAGTATAGCACCTTCTTTTAAAAAAATTCTGAATATCTACTTGAAAGTAAGATATTAATGGCTTGCTAATTATCTGTTTTTTAAGATATAATTTATAATGTATACATTTAAGATGTACAGTGTGCTGATTTGATACATTTATATATTGCCGTGTCATTATTAAGGCATTAACTAACATATCTCCCATGTCACATAACTATCATTTCCTTTTTGTGATGAGAACAGTTAGGATCTAATCTCTTAGCAACTTTGAAGCTTATAGTAGAGTATTGTTGATTATAATCACTATGCTGTGCATTAGATCTTCAGGATTTACCTATGAGTTAAAGTTTATGCCCTTAGATCTTTCAAGTTTTATCCCAATATTGTTACCTAAAAGCCAATTACCTAGATCCTGACTGAATCCTATACTAGATCCCTACAGAAAAGCATTTATTGAATCATGATTTATTTTTTTCTACATGACTTGAGAGTCAGGATAAAAATTGTTTCTCTGAGAAGCTTACCTAAATTTTGAAATCCAGAGTGCATTGTTTTGTTTTTATTATGTTAGTCATCGTACAGTGCATCATTAGTTTTTAACGTAGTGTTCCATGATTCACTGTTTGTATATAAATTGTTTCATAACCTTTACTGATTATAAGAATAGAACAGTCACCATGGGGGTGGGAAGTGATGTAAAGATACTTACCCAGGACCCTGCTCTGGAGACTGTGGTCTGCACAGTTAGAATGGATCCAGGAATGTGTATTTGTTAACAACGGATTGTTTTTACTGATTCTTCTGATGAGGTAACTTAGTGAATGCTGCCATAATTGAGATTCTTGCCACTGAGGCTACCATTTCTTCTGAGTTCAGCTCTGGAAAAGATTTTCTTTGCAGTTAACTTAGCCTGTCCTTTCAAATCCAAACAGTGAACACAACCACTGTTTGCTACTCAAAGCCTATCTGGGGGGACCCCCCGCCCACTTCACAGAAGAGAAACTGAGGCTTAGAGAGGTGTAATGACTTGCCCAAATCCACCCACTGATACATGCAACAGGTTGAGTCAATCAGGTCTGAGGTCAAATGCTGCCCTGTCATCTCCTAGCTGTGGGAACAGGAGAAAATTATTTAACCAGAGTCTCGCCTTCGTAATCTGTCAAATGGGTATAATAATGCCAACTACCTCATGAAATTATTGTATTAATATAAAATGAAAACACAAACTTTCTATCTCATATTTGGAAAAATAGTGTGTGCTTGATAAATGTTAGGTAGGATGCTTTTTCCTTGGTCTCTAACACATAATTTGTATTTCCAACTCCATTTGCTTTTACCTATATAATACTGCCTTTTAGAACCAAATTATGCAGATTGCTTTTCTTTTTACATTTAGCTACTTGAACATTTGTGGTCAAATATTTTAGTCATAATAACTCAGCTTAGATACATAGTAAAACTACTGTCATTGCTTCCTGTACAGGAAGCCTAGTTTATTTTATTTCTAAACATCCTGTTCAGCACTGCCATTTTTTTTTTTTTTTGTAGCAGAAAGGAATGTAACTTTTTATATATTTTTATATATTTGTGACTAATTTTCTATGAATATGTGATTCTTTGCATCTTTATTTTTATAAACATTTTTAAGGAATATAACAGAAAGATGGCCAGATAATTTTGGGTAGAGCTCTATGAATTTTCACATAGTGAACCTTTCCTTTGTTACCACCAGCATCAGGAAATCATACATTATCAACATCTCAGATGGCCCCTTTGTGCTCCTCCTTTCTTACTATCCCCTTCCTCTCACCAGATAGAACTACTACTTCCAACAGTATTGTTGGGAAGGAAAAATTTTTGCTTTACCTTTCAACATTCTTCTTGCTGATCTAAGAATTAAAATCATTTGGGACAGATTAAGAGGACAAAAGCAAAAGTTTAGTAACAGTATATCTCCTGTATATGTGGGAGTAACCCAGGAATATGGAGTAACTCCCTGAAATGGCCAGAAGTCATCACCCTAAATACCATCTTCAACTAAAGACAAAGGATGTTGGGGCTAGGGAGTGGGTTATGGCAGGTTATAGGGAAAAGCACAGTAAGCATAAGTAAGGTTGTTATGCATATTTAAATCGTTGCTTTCTTTGTTGATAAGAGGTTCTAGAGATTGAGTCATCCCCCCCTTTCCTGCTACAGAGAGAGAGGCATCCTTGCAAATGGAGGTTTCCTTTATATATGTAAATATCTCTTACAACAGGGTAACTTATACTTGGTTTTCAAAACTTCTCCTGTGTTTACAGTTTCTTAAAAATAGCTGGATTAAAATAATTCATCAAAGAGGCATATTTTAGGGTGGTGTATTTTTTTTTAATTTTTTATTTTTTTATAAACATGTAATGTAACCCCACCACCCTCTCCTGACAGGGTGGTGTATTTTTGTACCACTTCACTATAAATTAGCTTTTTCATTATAAAAAAAAAATTATATAAATGGATTCTGCACTATATACTCTTTGTGCCTGCCTTTTCCTTCTCAGCATGTTTGTGACAGTATCCATGTTGTGATTTATGCTAATATTTCATTTCCATTGCTCTATTATATCTTTAGGTATATCATATTATTGTATAGACCATATCTTGTCTATTTTTATTGTTGATAGATGGATACTTGATTTTTCTGAATTTGGGGCTATTAGAAATAGCCTGCTATGACTATCCTCATCTTGTGGTGCTCATATGTGTGCATTTCTTTTGAATACATACCTAAGAGTAGACTTCCTGTCATTGGGTATGCATATACTTTCAACTTCAGTAGAGAATTGGCATTTTTTTTTAACTTCTAAATTATCTCAAGTTGTCCTAAATACAGACAGTATATCCTTCTAGATAATGACGTGAAATATGGCCTGACACCACGAAAAAAGGGTGTGGAAGTTGTACAGATACATTAAGTGTTATCTCAGCACGTGTTCTGTCACAGTATGTCAGTGACTGGTGTCTTCCCCTAAGTCACAGCTGCCTTCCCAAAGAGAACAAACGTAGGAGCACCTCCTCCTGCCTGAATTCTGTTCACCTCTCTCCTAAACAACCATTGTAACCATCACATTTCCACTGTCTCTAATCTCCCCTTTCCTTCCCTCTGCTCCATTCCTCACACAGCAGCCTCTGTGAGCTTTCTAAATCACGGATACGGTTATACATAAAATCTTTCATAGGTCTCTTGTTACCTTTGGGATAAAGTGAAAACTATGTAATATAGTTTATAAGACATTTAATGATATTGCCTGAAACACATGTCTCTGAGCTCAGAGTCTTTTTCAAGTCAGCAAGGCCCTCAGGCCAGGGAAGCTTCTTGTGAGTCCAGAGGAAGGAGCCCCACTTCTATGTTTCTGTCTCCTCAACAGCCCTCATACAGGCTTTCTCATAGAGAGTGAGGCTCACATTTTAAAGCTGATCATATAAATCAAGTGATTGTCTAACATGCTGTCTTTTAACAAAAATTGACTTTCAACTGAGGAGTCACCAAACACTCTTTAATGGTGTTAGATACTTGGATTTACTCTATTGTCTTCTCTCTGGAAGCTACTCATCAAACTCCCTCCACACTGGATTAAAGTCCCACTCCACTGCTATTTACATATAGACTGCCCAGGGCCATTTGGAGTTTTAGCTTCTTCCCTGAAGAGAAATCTCTTGGATGGCAAGGTAAAGGACACTGTGCTTATGACCTTAGCAGAAAGCATGGAAGTACAGATCCAATTGCAAAGACTGCCTCCAAAGATTCTCTAATAGCAGAAGGGTTGTCCAAAGCCATCTTCCACCTAATAGACAACAATCTTGTTACCCTTGGAACTGAAGGTAAATTGATTTGAGTAGCAATATCAGGGAAGAAGTTTGAGTTGAGCCGACTCTCCAACGCACAGTATGTCAGATGGAGGCCAGCAGGTTCCATGTATCATAAAGCAGAATGGTAATAACACAGAGTGAAATTGCTATTGCTTTGCTATGTTCTGGAGCAAGGGAACACAATTGTATTTAAGTCACTGCGGATCCAAAATTTTACATTTTCATTTAAAAAGACATTTGACATGTGCCTTGTGTTTTTATATTTTTAAATCTTTGCTCACATTCACTGTCTAAAAGTGCCTTACCTGACCACCTCTCTACTCACACTTCTTCTATTTGCCCTTCTTTGGTCCTCCTTTTCCTACTATATGATGTCCCCATTTACTGTTGATTTTAATTTTTGGCTGCCTCTCCTTACTACCCCTAAAACAGATGTACAGCCTGGTTCTGGATAAGCACCTTGAAAAGGGATGACAGTGTTTTAGATTAGGTTCTCCCAGAAGCAGACCTCAGATAGGATTCAAAAACAAGAATTCTCAAGTGCAGGCAGCATCATTATGAAAATAAGTGCTTCAGGGAAGGGAAAAACCCAGTAAGAGGGATGTTATTAAGCTGGAAATCATGGCAGCTACCAAAGTGGAAGCTTGTTGGGAAATCTTAAGAGACTTTCTAAACCCATGCCTAGGTTTTTTATACCTTGAAGGGCCAGGAAGCTGGGATATTCATGAGGAAAGTGCAGTGGGAAGTATCAGTGACACAAGCATATACTACATGTTCATCATTCTCTAGGAAAACAAGTAAGGGGCACTCTGACATTCTGCAACACTCTTTTCTTCTGACAGTAAATCTCCCTGCATCAGTAAGGGGGAAACCACCTTTACCATGAGGAAGTGACCTCTTCTGGGAGAGGATTTAAATGAACATAAGACCTCCAACAAATCCCTTTTCCTTAGGCATGAGGAGACTTATCTCTTGGCTGTGCAAATAACCCTGTATACATAGAAAAATATAAGATACTGCAGGAATCCATGGTTTGGAGTGGTATGATATAGTAGTTAATATATTTTACTTTGCATTATTCAAATATTATGGGCATATCTCCATGCCATATAACTAGGTACATTGGGAGAGAAATGTGACAGGTAAAATTACCTAAGTGTATGATGTTGACAGGGACTTCTTAGCAACAGTAATTTTTTAATGAGCCCTGGTAGATTTCAGAAAGAGAAGAGGTAAAAATCAATTGGAATTTAAGGTAATTATAAATGTTTTGAAAGGCAACTTTAATTCTGTGCACCTGTGTCATCATTCATTCATTCATTCATTCACTCAGCAAACACTGAGAATACTGTGCCAGGAAGAGACCTCATTTACACTCATTTCAACTCCACTGCTCAGTTTTCACTGGGAACTTGTATTCCTGGAATCTCGAGTGAATGGTTAGAATTATAGATAATGCTCTAGATGTTTGTGGTATCAGAACTGCTTTACCTTTAAAAATGCATGAAGCAATTTGGACCCAATCAGCAAAATTATCCATTCTTTCTCTGTCTTATGATGATTTGCAACTAACCTAAACCTCAACCCAAATTGGCTGAAAAAAAAAGGCAATACATTACCTCATATAATAAATCTAGTGGTGATGCAGGCACTAGGACTGGTTGGTTCTGTGGCTCAGCCTTGTTATCAAGAACAGAGTTACTCTCAACCTCTCTGCTTTGCAATCTTTGGTGTTGATTTCATCCTCGGGATTTTAGGAGGACTGACATCAGCAGTTTCAGGCATAGCCTCCTGATGCAGCAATAACCAGAAGAATAAGAAAGTGCCTCTCTTTGAGGGATCTTAGGAACAAAAGAATTTTCCCTGAGTCTCCCTCATTCCCTAAAAGACTGTCTCATGCTTCATTGGCTGAAGTTGGATTTTGTGCCCATTCCTAAGCCAGCTCTCGAAGAGGTCATGGGATGAACTTGGTTTGCTCAATCAAGGACTTTCCAACCTTTTTAAATTTCATGGCACATATAGGAATCAGTAATACTCATCTGGCAAACTGGAATATGTGCTTCAAGCTGTCTATGGCAAGAGTGAATGGCCTGATACCCCTAGACTCAATGTCACAGGCACATCTGAAATCCCCTTTGGAGACACTGGAGTAGCCGGACAGTGCTTACATGTGCTTGAGAATCATGGGACCTAACTTGCTAAAATCCAGACTCTGCCTGAGTAGATCTGAGGGTAAGGAGATAGAGACTGTGATTTTAACAAGCTCCCAGATGGTGGCAAAGCTCTGGGTCTGCAGATTACACCTGGAGATGTTAATGTATAGCCTTTGAGAAGCTCTTTCCTAGTCTGGAGAATCACCTGGGGTGCCATGTGTTTTGAGGAGTCAACTAAAATGCCTACTGTATGCTCCTAATTTTACTCTTTTGACATTTAATTTGATAAGGCACAAATAGTTTTAAGTAACATTTTGAGATTTATTTTAAGACAGAAAAAATGTTTTTAATCGAGTATCTGAAAGTCTCTTATGTGTGAAGAAAAATGACCTAATAACTTTCCTTATGAGGATATGAATTGCCTGATTTGCCTTGACTCTTCCATGACACTTTTTCTTTTGTTTTTGGCAAGAGCATCATCCCATCTTGCAAGTTATTTGAGTTATTTGGCGTCACCAACCTTCCAGTGCCTCAGCCCACCTGACAAATAAGCAGACTTAAATCATGCAACGGGGGTGGGGGTTAAGGGGGTAGGAAAAGAATAAGTGAAACAAGATGGGATCAGGAGGGAGACAAACCAAAAGAGACTCTTAATGTCATAAAACAAACTGAAGGGGGTGGGGGGGGTTACTTTGTATGTTTAAATAAAAAAAAAAATTAAAAAGAAAAAGAAAAAAATCAGATAAGCAGTATATCCGTATACTATTTTGTTGAAAACTCGATTGCCAACTTTTATTTGTCTGCTTTATAAAAAATGATTTTTCTATATGTGATCTCTGAAGCTATGTCTATATGAAGCTGAACAAATGACAAGTTCAGTAAAGTCCAGGGAAAATCATTTATGAAAATGGAACATTTGATGATGCAAAGCAAAGCCTATCTGGATTCTATCTTTGCTCTCAGCCCAGAGCTGTAAGCATTAGGACTGAAGTCCTCTATATTTAAGAAACCAAACCAGAAAAACAATTGAGTAAAATAGTGAATAATTTTGGGGAAACAGTTGGTCAAGTTGGCTATTTAACACAAAATGGGGATAGCAAAGCTCTAAGAGAAAAACTGAATTGAAACAGCTTTGCAATGTAAAAATGAAATAGGGACATCTTGAACTCAATATATGATCCTCTTTGCATGAATTATTGCCTGTCATTTGCAATGCACATTTACTCAAAACTACTGAAAAATCTGTTCTGGCTTATTACTTAATTAAAAGTAAGTTATGAGCATTTTCAATCTTTATATAATTTATATCATTTGCAAGTCATGAATTTTCCATAATTCTGTTGGCCTTAATCATCAAAAAAAAAAAATATTGCTATGCTTAAATACAATCCCTATGCATCTTTTCCACTCTCTAGCAGATGTTAAAAAAGAAACTATCACAGCTGGTAAAAATTGATATTCAGAAGTATAAAACATGGCAGTGAAAAGATTAATTTTCCGTACTCAATGTCCTTGATTCTTGAAAACTTTAAACTTTCTTCATGGTAAGGCCAGTGGTTTCATTGTCTGGTTGGCAGTGGGCAGATGATAACGTTCTGCTCTATTTTACTTTATGATGAACCAAAGAGGACTGGTTGTTTCTCCAGTGAGTTTGTGAGAGATACTTCGATGCTGATACATTAGCTGCGTCCTTTGAACTGCTATGACGAGGAAGTGAAAAGTAGTTTTAACAACTTGCTAAAATTATCACCATTAGAGTGAATGAAGCACTAAAATATATATACCAGATGTTTAAAATGGTTAGATTTGGGAGAAAACCTACAATTAATTTACATTTTAGTGCTAAGTACAAATTTTAATTTATTCTGATTAACTACTTTATAGCCCATCTAGAATACCATTTGAAGGAGTTATGGAAAAGCTATAAAAGAAGTCATAATGAAGAGATGACACTTTATTGGCATAGAAGAAGAAGAGTTTCATGCCTGATGCCCATATTGCTCAAAAGGGTTCACCTTGCCCTCGTCCAGAACCTGTTATTGAATTACAAGCTTGGAATCAATATGGGAAGCAGATTAATTCACTTAATTACAATTTGTGCGAAGATTTAATCCCTCCACAGATCAGGTAAATTGTTCTAATCTACATGCACATACTTTACACTTCCACAATCAAGTCACCATGCAGAAGTGTAAGCAGATTTCTTGATAAGAATTGTTATAAACAGGACTGGCTAAATGGAAACGGGCGGTTGAGTCCCAAAGCTTTCCCATAGATGAGAAAACCTTGAAAGTATAAATGATATGGCAGTAACACAGTCAACAATATATGCCTGGCTTTGCATTAGGTATTCTGCAAGTAGCAGCTGTTATTATTAGCATTGCTATTAATGGTGATACTGGTGAGGATTTGGGGAGGAGGTTTTTGGAAACCTCACCATAGAACAAACTTTCTTCATATCCACATGTTATAATCTGGTGGTCCCTTGGAAAGTTATCGACTGCCAAGTTCATTATTTGGACTGATCAGTGTTTGCTACCAGGTATTCTTTGATTAGTTGTCAGGATTTTTAAAATAGGAATTTCTGCATTAAAATTTGGATTCTTAACATCTCTACAAAAATCAGAATATCTGGCAAATTTCAGCTGAATCTAAAAATGGCTGTCCTCTTCAGACAGATGCTATCAGTTTGGTCATCTTCTTTCCCTGTTCCCTAGGCCTGCCCTGCACCTAGGCCAGGCATCCATAGCCAGGCTCGTCCCTTAATAGTGGTAGCCTGGCAGGAGCATACAGTCACCCACATTTCATGTTTTGATAATCAGGTTATAAATCAGGGCAACAAACTACTGTATAAAATATGTTGTATCTGGTGGGGGGGGGGGGAAAAAAACATGCCGTATACTCCTCCCTTAACAAATAGACCTTTGTAACAACCCAGAAGGCTAAGTTTACATTTGGGATGGAATATGGTGCTATAAGTAAGGAGAGCCAGTCTTCAGCCCATGCTTTGTCTTTGTGCTTTTCCAGCCCCAACTCTGTCCCACTATTTGTACATGCTCTGTCCACTACAGCCCAACACCCCATGGCCACCCTTTAGGTCTAGGGGCACTTACGTGCAGGGAGAAATGAGTCCCATCCGTCAGGAGAATAAACATAAGGAAGAGACCCAACTCATGAAAGCAACTCAAACTCATTTGGCAAAGCAGTATTTTTTACTGCTCTTTATATTTTTTTAAATTTCAATTCCAGTGTAGTTAACATACAATGCTATATTAGTTTCAGGTGTATGATATAGTGATCCAGCTGTCCCATGCATTACTCAATACTTATCACAAGTGCACTCTTTAATCCCCTTCAACTATGTCACCCATCCCCCCCACCTCCCCTTGGGTAACCATTTGTTTGTTTTCTATAGTTAAGAGTCTGGTTTTTTTAGTTGTCTTTTTTTTTTTCCCCTTTGTTCATTTGTTTTGTTTCTTAACTTTTACATATGAATGAAATCCTATGGTATTTGTCTTTCTCTGACTAATTTTGATTTGCATTGTACCCTATACATCTATCCATGTTGTTGTAAATGGCAAGATTTTCCTTTTTATGGCTGAATAATATTCCATTGTATATATATGCCACCTCTTCTTCTGTGGACACTGGGCTGCTTTCATCATTTAGCTATTATGAGTAATGATTAAATGAACATAGTGTTGCATATATACTTTTGAATTAGTGTTTTCATATTCTTCTTGGACCAGTACCTACTAGTGTGATTCCTGGATCATAGGGTAGCTCAAGTTTTAGTTTTTTGAGGAATATTTGTGCCAGAGACTTCTGGAGTTCAGACTTTTGGAAGGTGGTCTAACAGATGCTAGAAGAAGGCACAGAGCAGACCACCTAGAGCCACAGCCCCTTCTTTGCCTCTGCAGATTCTTCACCATAAGGAAACAGTACAGCTGGAGCAGGGCCAGAGAGGGTTTCTCTGAACTCAGGAAAGAAGCCAGAGACAGTAGGGTCCATGACTATTTGTGATGACGGTTGTGATACTGCTTTCTTATGACAGTTTTACAATGAAAGCCATATTCTTAGAATTGAAGTTTCTGTGAAAAATAACATGACTGATGGAAAAATAATGTGGAGACTTTAAAGAATATTTTTATATGGAGATTATTTTATGTATTTATGTCACATGCCCAGAATCTGCAGGTGTTTGAGTTAAAGGTCTTAATTTAGTCATTCTGCTGCCCATTTTGTAGTGCATTGTTTATGGCACATAGTTGTTGTTCATGAATATTAATTGCTTATCTTAATACCAGAGTGAAATTTGTAGAACACTTACTAAATTATTTCAATTGAAATAGGAAAGAAATCAGTTTCATCTAAAAGTCTTTTGTGGGGGTGGGGGAGAGGGGATGGTTACCTGGGTGGTTGTTCAATCTGCTGAGCCTCTGACTTTGGCTCAGGATGTGATCTCTGGTCCTAGGATCAAGCCCAGTGTTGGGCTCCTTGCTCAGGAGGGAGCTTGCTTGTCCCATTCCCTCATCTGCCGCCCTCTCTCAAACAAAATATTTAGAAAAAAATAAAAGGTTTTTAGGATAGTGCCCTTAACACAATTATTCTCAAATTGTCTGATTTTAAGTTCTCTTATACTCTAAAAACTTTCCAAAAGAACTTTTGTTTATATGGATTGTATCTGTGTTTACTGTTTTCAAAATATAAAGTGGATAATTAAAAAAATTTCTTTAAAATAATTAAAGTTAAATTCCTTTCATGTTAACAATATTATGTGAAAAATAACTATATATTCCAAAATGAAAAGTTTTTAAAAAATGGCATTGTTTGATATTTTGCAGTTTTTTTCATCTCTAGCATCATAGAAGACAGCCAACTTCTCACATCTGTTTCAGTGTTCAGTGGTTTGTAATAGGTTTTAGTGAAGTATAAGAAATTCCAGCCCTATATAGATATGTAGACAGAAGAAGTATTTTAGTAGACCTTTTTAGATAACTTCAGATAGTCTTTGATATATACCAAAATTTGACTAATAGTTTTTCAATGTTCAGTTGCAATGTAAAATGTGAAAGCATAGCAATCCACTTTTCATACTCTGTGATCTTAAAATCCAGTGAGCTATCTGACACTTTTGTATAAATCTTTAATCCATGATTTTGTAACATGATGCATAGGTCATCTAGTGTATATTTGTTGATTGAGTTATGCTGAAATACTGACCTATTTCACTACATAATATCCAAAATTTATATTAATATCACCACTGATCTTATCAGAAAAAATTATGTATTTAGAAGCTTCCTAACTTTGTGGTGGCAGATTCAAATTTTCCACAATTTTACTTTTTCCCTGGAAGCTTGATTTTATCACTGTGGAGAGATGCTATTATTTTTCTTCACTTCCTTTTTTTTAGAATTTATCTGCTAAGTATTCAAGTCTGTATAACTATAGTTTATCTGCAAAATGTTCTTTTAAGTAAAAGTGTTAACCTATGATGGAAGGAACTAGTTTAGCTTGCAGCTCAATTGTGTATAAGTGCCTTTTCTTGAGAGAACCATCTAAATTCAGTGAGCAGTAGAAGGGCTTTACACACACTTCAGAATTAGTCATGCAGCGTATTATAAGGATATCTAGTCACATTTTGTAGTAGAGAAGAATGCAATGACAGTAGTACAGTTTTGTGCCATTCCTTGATTCATCTTTGTTACCAGCAGTCTTACCCACATTGCTTTTGCGTCATCATTACAAATGTCATAAGAGATAAATTAAAAGGCCAATGACATCTGTATTATTATTTTTATGAAAGTAGTTTTGCCCTATAGACCCTTTGGAAGTGTCTTAAGGACACCTTACGGGTCCACAAATCACACTCTGGAAGCTACTACCTGGGGCAGCTGGGTGGCTCAGTCCATTAAGTGTCTATCTTGGGCTCGGGTCATGATCTCTGGTGGGGCAGTATGTGGAGGGGGGCAGGTGGTCCTGGGATAGAGCCCTGCATGGGGCTCCCTGCTCAGTGGAGGTCTGCTTCTCCTTCTCCTTTAGCCCTTCCCCTTTCCCCCCTCTCTCTCATATACTCTCTGTCCCTCAAATAAATATTTTAAAAAACAAAAATTACTACCTTAAACAGTAGGAGAATGAATGTAGAATCTCCTGAAATAAATCAGCATTTCCTTTTTAAGTTTCCTGCTTAGTTATAATAAATCCATTATAAAAAGACTTTAGAGGTTTTTTTTTTGTTTTTTTTTTTTTTAAAGAATGCTACCTAACCCCTTTTGCCAAGACATTACAATTCTAATAATCCTCACTATCAGAAGGCTATTTTCAGGGGTGCCTGGATGGTTTGGTAATTAAACATCTGCCTTTGGCTCAGGTCATGATCCCAGGGTCCTGGGACTGAGCCCTGCATAGGGCTCCCTGCTCTGCCTGAAGCCTGCTTCTCCCTTCATGCTCCCTTTGCTTGTATTCCCTCTCTCGCTGAGTCTCTCTCTGTCACATAAATATATAAAAATCTTTAAAAAAAAAAACAAACTATTTTCATTCATGACCAAAATTTTTCCTACTCAAGTTTAGAATCCATATGTGAGTACATACACTTACCATGACTTTTTATAATTCTTCTCTGTAAATACTGGTCTTAAGTTGCTCTTTAGTCTTCTGTTTTGGGGTAGTGTTAGGCTTTTCCAACAATTTACTCTGTGTGCCATTAATCAGTCTTTTCCCTTGGATTCTGCTTATCCCAGTCTCATTTAAGTCATCAGACCTAAAGAAAAGCCATTGGATGGTTTCAGATTCTGATTGTCAAAGTACACTCTCCTGGGTCGGTCGGTCTTTTTTTTTTTTTTTTTTTTTTTCCTCCCTAGCATTACACACTTTCTCCAGGCTCCCAAGATAGGGACCACACAGTTAACTGAACTTGACCAGGATGTATAAGAATGCCAGATATTTAAGAGACCTGTTCCTCTATTTACTCCCATAATGTTTGTGTCCATTCAAACTCAGGATCATAACACAGACACCTGAGCTATCAGATTTTAAAATTGCTAAATGTGCTTTCTTGCTCCATCTTTCATCTTCTCTAATTAATGAATCTGTCCATTAGATCTTAAGGCATAGTTATGAGGGCCTAGACATTGAAGTCTAGTAAGCATATCTTATCATTGTTATCATTTATTATTTGACCTTTGGCAAGGTCAAACTGTCAGAATCCCAACATCCTAATCACAAATGGTAATGATAATATCTACATTATTGAATTAGCATATGGAAAAATAATACACAGAAATTATCTACTACAGTTTATGACTATATCAATCCTCAAAAAAATGATAGCTATCATTGCTAATGTTAATAGATCATTCTAAAGGCTATGTCCCACTTCTACTAACTTTTCTCAGTTCTTTGCCCAAGTATAAGTTGCTATAGGACTGGGTATTCTTTTTCAGAGCCCCTAAAAGGGAAGTAAACTTTTCAGAAAGGCAAGTGCTCTCAGTGGGCTTAAGTGATGTCATTTACTCTCCATGTGATGTCATTACTCTCCATTTACTCTGTCAGGTGGAGTTCATACGTATTTAGATGTATGATCAACGTTAAGGTCTTCAGACTATTTTTAAAGAACTTTTGGACCACTCTTTAAAATTTGGGGTAAGAATGCAGTAATAGATTACTGTCAGTGATTCTACAAAGAATATGCTTAGGATATTCTTTCATAGCAATTTAAAATCATAACTGTTATCTCAATATTTACAAAAAGTCTGTGATCATGTTATTTTAGAGTTTTTGGAAACTCATTTTGATTTATAGGATATTATGTTAATTTAAAATACCAACACAAAATGTTTATCACAGTATCCATGTAGGTCTCATCAAATTCTGTAATTCAGTGAAAAAACCAGCTCTAAGTATTAGATTATTTTATTCAAATTACATGTAGTGTTCTACATACTGAGCAATAACTCTGAAGTTCTATCTTTACTGAAGAAAGATGAGAATTTTCACTTTTGATTAAACTAAATTGCATGTTTCAAGAACTTTCCAATTAATTATAATTCAAATAAAGATTTTCATTAGTGTTCAGAAGAGGCTAAATTTTAAGTGTATTAATAAATTAACAAGATTAAAATTTTAATGATGTGAAGGACTCTGGGAAGTGTCTAGAGTTTTAAAAAGACAGCTTAGTAAAGCTTTAAAAATTAAACCAGAATTCTAAAAAAAATTCCTCTAAATGTGCAACTCTTAGTTCTCTCTCAAAACACTGAGACTGTCTGCATGCCGTGACTTTTGCACTTTTACGGAACGGCCGGTTTTTAATGTTTTAGTTTTGTATCCATGACCATTTTAAGGTGTTTTTTTTTTTTTCTTTTTTTCCTGGCATTAGATAAAGTTATTAAGTGGATATTCTCCAAACTGAATTAATATAGATAATAAAGTCTATAATCATACTTTTAGAAAGATGTCATCTAATTTTAAATTAAATAATAATCCTAGAAATTAAAGTCAGGAAGCTTCTTCTATAAAGGGCCAGATAGTAAATATTTTAGGCTTTGCAGGCCACATGATCCCTGGCAGGACAACAACAGTTGGCTCTATTGTGTGGCAAAGTTAGCCATAAACATTACTAAACAAAAAACATGTCTGGGTTTCACAACAAACTTTCTATACACAAACAGTCGGTAGACTGGATTTGGCTTACGGGTTGTCCTTTGCCAACCCGCAAGCCCCCTGTAAAAGCTTCACAGAATATCTGGAGTTAGAGAAGATGGTAAAAATCAGATCACACAAATAAAATAGCAGATCCCATTAAGTTTTCACACATCCAAGTGTTCTCAGGAACAGCGCCTGTAAAAGTGAAGAGTGCATTTCTTTTGGGCTCGTGGAAATAGCATTCTGTGAAAGCTTAGCCATAGGATTCATTTTTGCATATATAACTGTTACTGCTTATTAGTATAGATCAACTTATCAGCTATATCTCACATGTTCAACAAGAAGTCACTTAGCATTCTAAGATAGAAGTAATTGTATAAATTCTCATGTTTAAATAATTCTCAGAAATATAGAATTAGACTATAGTTTTTTTAATTTACAAAAATTTTACTATACACTAGTATATAATATAAATCCCCAGATGACATGGTGAATATGTTTCCCTAACTTACTTAAGCATGGAAGCCCCACTGAGCAGTCACAGGAGATACATGCAGTAGCGTTTGAGAAATGCTAGTCCTGGGCTTCAGGACGCCTACCAGCCTTCTTAATTATAACTTGCCATCTGGAAATAACTTTCCTGGCTGACGGGCTCAGTAAGCTCCTAAGGATAATTATTCCTTTCCTCAGCCTCCATTTAGGGCTTTCTCTTCTCCGAACCACTCTTTCCACCTTGATTGTGTCCTGACTTTCCACCTTGTACCAGAACAGGGAGAACTGACCAGAATCAGGGAAAGGTTGTAGAGCCTTATGCCTACTACAGCCTAGGTTCTCTGAATTATAGATCAGTTGTAAGTCAGACACCTGGAACATTAGAGCATCGCAGTGTTCTGGTTGTAGCAAACAGCTTGAGAAGGCAGAAAGAGTGCGAAGTCATTAAGTGACAGAAGTCATGGGTAAGAGCTGTGAGAGTATGTGTTGTCCCATTTAGGAGAAGTGTCCTCAACAGGATGCCTTGGGATCCATAGCTCCTCACTTGTGTTGGCCCTCTGTTGCACCAAACCATCATTGGTTCTGATGTTCTGGTGGCTCTCCTGCTCAAGGAAATAATAAGAGTTCAAACTGATGACCAGAATGCTTTGCCTGTGTTATCTTTTTAGTTCTTGGATTGATCCTGTGAGGAAGGTGCTACTCCCTTGCCTTATTTTAAAGCTGAAGAAAGTGATCTTCAGGGAGGTTAAAGTCATTGCCCTAGTTGCACAGCTAGCAACTCACAGATCCAGAACTTAGACGCAAGGAACCCTGTCTCCAGAGTCCGAATTAATGCCTGTCTCTTCTGATGTGGTGTGTGAGGGAGCAGAGGCCTCTTATACCAGCTGAAAGCTTTAATGACAATTGAATATGCTGGGCACTGTTACAGGAGCAATACACTTGGAAGTAAATATGATCTAACCCTTCCCCTGAAGGCACTTACAGTAACTGCTTCTTTGAATTCTAATTAGTGTGTATTTATTTTTTTATAGTTGGATTTCCAGAAGCACTGAGTAGGGAACAATTAATTCTAGGTAATGAAGTTAGGGAGGGTTTTGTAAAGGAAGTTACAACTGACCTGAGCCTGTAAGATGATGTTAAGGAATAGGAAATGGAGAAAAAGCCTTCTGAGCACAGGAAAACACAAAGGTCCTCAGCCATTAGTGGGGGCCAGGAGCAGTATGTTGTTGGGTACAACTGGTTATAGCCTCAGGAATCGTTTCACAGACAGAATTTATAAGGCATGTTGATGGATTGGAATTCGAGGTATAGAGAGGGTTTAGGGAGAATTGTCTTTCAAGCTAGATGGCTTAGTGAGATGCTGACCCCATTAATAGTCAGAGAAAACGTTGAGGGCTGGACATGATGTGATTAGTTCCAGACATGCTTAGTTTGAGGTTCCTTAAAGTAGCTAGGTGTAGCTTTCCAGTTAATTGTTTGATATTTAGATCTGAAGCATAGCAAAACACTCAGTATAGGACAAAATGGGATAGAGTAAAAAAGGTAAAAATATTTCAGCTGTTACTGACTTTATAATAAAATCAGAAGTAACTTATTAAAATTATGAAATAAACACTAGTTAGATAAGGTGTTCGCACATATGCATACATAATGCATATGTATATGTGCCAATATGCATATGATATATATTTTATATATACATAATAGGCTTATGTTTTATATATGTATGCACATATACATATATCTTCTGTATATCTATCTTTTACATATACATTTGTGTGGGTAAATATATGTGTATAAATATATCTTCTCTGAGAAAAGGTACTTAGAGTTTCAAAACATTGCTATAGGAGATTTAGGGGTATGACTTTAAGATTGGACCTTCTTAATTTTATCTACTGCTTACAACATAAGATACACATTTTCACTGATTATGAAATTAGAAACAGAGGTGGTAGTGGCCCAAATGTTACTCATTTATGGGGAGAGATGATTGCCACACTAGGTATCTGATCAAGTCTCTAAAAGCTGTTAATGAAATGGCTCTGTTGCTATGGTGCTGAGACTTCACAGTTTTGTCCTTTCATTCTCTTTTTCTCCATTTCACATATGTACATGTACACAGTATATTCTTTTTTTTTAAGATTTTATTTATTTGTCAGAGAGAGAGTGGGAGCGAGCACAGGCAGACAGAATGGCAGGCAGAGGCAGAGGGAGAAGCAGGCTCCCAGCTGAGCAAGGAGCCCGACATGGGACTCGATCCCAGGACGCTGGGATCATGACCTGAGCCGAAGGCAGCTGCTTAACCAACTGAGCCACCCAGGCATCCCATACACAGTATATTCTTCACAAATCTTCTGAGGTGAAAAAAATAAGACATATCCCATCACTTTTTAGAGAAGGGAGCATTCAGTCGTGCCTTGCTTGAGAGGAGATTGCAAATCATCAGGTCTGAATGGACAGAGATTGAATGTGAAATTGCTAGATGATAACCAAGAAAGAATTTTGTCTATGACAAAGTTCCACCTTTCCTGCAGCATGAGCCACAGATATGTAACACGATTTTTCAAGCATGATGGGTAATTCCAGGACTAGAATGAAGTTTCCAATATTCCCACAACAGCATTCCTGACTGCCCTGAGCTCTCAGATGTTAGAGATAAAACTGAAATTCCATTCATGTTAACTTAATTTCCTATACTTATTAATATTTGATCAAGGGAGGCACTTTACAGTTGTTTTTTTTTTCTGGGTGGCTTATAATGCTAACAAATAGAAAAGCTGATCTGGTCTCCTATTTCTTCTCTTCCTGAGAAAATACTAACCCACCCAATCCCAGAACCAATAAAAAAATTAGGTTTGTTTCTTTGGTGCTTAAAAATTTTGTTCTTGGGAACCATGCATTTTGTTTGTTTGTTTGTTTGTTTCAAGAATTGCATTTGTTGAATTAAAATCAAATATATATTTGAAAATTCTAACTGTAGCTTTTAAAATCACTGTGGAGTTATTCTTTAGATGATATGAATGGTTAAAAATAGGAAATCCTGACATAGTGCCTGTAGTTAAAAATATGCTGTTGTAAACTTAAAAAATTTTTAAGTGTATAGATTTCAAGGGTCCTTATGACAACAAAAAAGGGACAAAAAGAAAACTTCAAGGATAATATTTATGTTTGTTATCTTGATTGTCATGGTATTATCAGGGGTTGATAGGTACATGTCAGGCTCCTAACATGTATATGTCAAGCTTACCAAACTCTAAATATAATATGTATTGCTATATCAGTTATACCCAAATAAGATTGGAGGATGGGCGGAAGGAAATCCCAGATTG
>RCUC01169064.1:0-36106 GCA_003697995.1 Taxidea taxus jeffersonii | reverse complement strand
AAGGCTTTGCAAGCAGCTAGGCTGAGTCCTAAAGGAGAGGTGGGACCTCATTAAGCAGAACTAACAAGGTGTGGGTATGCAAAAGTAAAGGAAGAGGAAAGCAAAATACGAAGGCTAGAGAATGCTGCTATCAGTAGCAATGGCTAATAATGGTAGATCAGGAATGTGGCGTGTATGCAGCTGTGGGAAGGAGAAAGGAGATTCAAAAGGGACCTTGGTCTAGATTAAGAAGGGCCTTGAAATGCCGTGATAAGTAATTTGGACTTTATTCTATATGTGAAATGAGGATCCACCCAGGATTGTTGAGTAACCCAATGTGACATATGACTTTCAGTAAAAAGCTGACTTATCAACCTAGCTCAATAATGATTAAAAATTATTTGCTTTTAACCTTGTCCTGGTTATTCTCTGTTTGCCTGCTAAGATCCATTCTTCACTGTCTCTCTCTCTCTTGCACTGTGTCCCAGGAAGCTGGCTCCCTTGCCCTCTGTCTCCCAGTAGGGTGTGGCCAGAAGGAGGTACCAGCTGGATTTTGGCAGCCAGAAGGAGGGAGTGGTAGGGATGTGTTTGTTCAGGGACTGTGTGTCTCCATCAAGGCTTCAGCTTTTTCTGCAGCTACAGCTCTCACCAAGCTCTAGTAACTGCTGCCTTCCCCTGCCCCTTCAGCTCCAGGATGGTAATGGCTCCTGCTGTTCCTGGTCCCTGGATGCCTCACCCTCCCTTAATGTTTCCCTTTACCTTGAGGTATTAGGGGAGGGGAGATAAACCACTCCTGGGTTTCATGGTTCACTAAGAGGACACACATTGCTCAATATACAGTTATATCCAGGGCTCAGATTTATTACAACAAAAGGGAAAATCAGCAAAAGTAAAAGGAACACAGGGTGAAGTCTGGAAGAAACCAGGCACAAGCTCCAAGGGTGCTCTCCCAGCAGAGTCCCACAAGATGTGCTTACTTCCTCCCACAATGAGTTGTGGCAGCATGGATGAAATGTGGTTTACCAGGAATGCTCATTAAAGACTTAGTGACCAAGATTTTTACTGGGAGCCAGTCACATAGGCACCTCTTACATAGCACCTACCAAAATCCCAGACTCCTAGAAGAAAAGTAGGTGTGCAGCATAAAACATATTGTTTGCATAAGTGGCTTGTGCACAATGAGCCATTCTTATCAGGGAATAATGGGAACCCTCCCTAGACCCAACCTCCCAGGTGCCAGCCAAGGGCCAACTTTGCAAGCCGGCCTCTTGAAGGAGAACAGTCTACTATGCTAACTCTTTCCTGTATACCTGCCCACATTTCTGTAAAGGATTTCTTCATTTAAGACTTTTTAATAAAACACTTTGGAGTTTTTCAAAGAAATGGAATAAATAATCCTAAAATTTATATGGAACCAGAAAAGATCTCGAATAGCCAAAGGAATATTGAAAAAGAAAGCCAAAGTTGGTGGCATCACAATTCCAGACTTCAAGCTCTACTACAAAGCTGTCATCATCAAGACAGTATGGTACTGGCACAAAAACAGACACATAGATCAATGGAACAGAATAGAGAGCCCAGAAATAGACCCTCAACTCTATGGTCAACTAATCTTCGACAAAGCAGGAAAGAATATCCAATGGAAAAAAGACAGCCTCTTCAACAAATGGTGTTGAGAAAATTGGACAGCCACATGCAGAAAAATGAAATTGGACCATTTCCTTACACCACACACGAAAATAGACTCAAAATGGATAAAGGACCTCAACGTGAGAAAGGAATCCATCAAAATCCTTGAGGAGAACACAGGCAGCAACCTCTTCGACCTCAGCCGCAGCAAATTCTTCCTAGGAACAACGCCAAAGGCAAGGGAAGCAAGGGAAAAAATGAACTATTGGGACTTCATCAAGATCAAAAGCTTTTGCACAGCAAAGGAAACAGTCAACAAAACCAAAAGACAACCGACAGAATGGGAGAAGATATTTGCAAATGACATATCAGATAAAGGGCTAGTATGCAAAATCTATAAAGAGCTTAGCAAACTCAACACCCAAAGAACAAACAATCCAATCAAGAAATGGGCAGAGGACATGAACAGACATTTCTGCAAAGAAGACATCCAGATGGCCAACAGACACATGAAAAAGTGCTCCACATCACTGGGCATCAGGGAAATACAAATCAAAACCACAATGAGATACCACCTCACACCAGTCAGAATGGCTAAAATGAACAAGTCAGGAAATGACAGATGCTGGGGAGGATGTGGAGAAAGAGGAACCCCCCTACACGGTTGGTGGGAATGCAAGCTGGTGCAACCACTCTGGAAAACAGCATGGAGGTTCCTCAAAAAATTGAAAACTGAGCTACCTTATGACCCAGCAATTGCACTACTGGGTATTTACCCTAAAGATACAAATGTAGTGATCCAAGCAAGGAGCAAGGCCGGGCAGGAGGTGGATGCATCATGACAGAGAGTCCAGGGCATCTTGCCATTCAAGTAATGTGGCCACAGGGTTGGTGCAAACCCGGGCCGGGCCTGAGGGCATGGCCGAGCTGGTGTAGAAGGACATAGTGCACGTGCACCCGGATGTTTATAGCAGCAATGTCCACAATAGCCAAGTTATGAAAAGAACCTAGATGTCCATCAACAGATGAATGGATAAAGAAGAGGTGGTATATATATACAATGGAATACTATACAGCCATCAAAAGAAATGAAATCTTGCCATTTGCAATGACATGGATGGAACTAGAGGGTATTATGCTTAGCGAAATAAGTCAATCGGAGAAAGACAACTATCATATGATCTCCCTGATGTGAGGAAGTGGAGATGCAATGGGGGTGGGGGTTAAGGGGGTAGGAAAAGAATACATGAAATAAGATGGGATCAGGAGGGAGACAAACCAAAAGAGACTCTTAATGTCATAAAACAAACTGAGGGGGTGGGGGGAGGGGTGTTGGGAGAGAGTGGTGGGGTTACATTATATGTTTAAATAAAAATTAAAAAAACAATATCCATATCTATCTACACATCTGTTCATATTCCTATATAAATTGATGCGCAGTCACTTCAGCAAACTCACAACCTTTCTCTTCAGTTTTTCTTCAGCATTTCCCAGGTCTGAGACTCACCACTGAGCATCCAAGGCGCCCCTAGGCTGCTGAGGCACATTCTAAACTGTGAGTCCTCCCCTCATTTCCATACTCACGTGACTGTCTATCTCCATTTGTCCTCTAAGGATGCTCCGGGGATGGATCCTGTCCCTGACTCTCAGGTTGTTCATCTGAGATGAACTTCCTACCACTTCCTACCACTTCACATCTCTTCTTTTGAGGCTAGGCCCTGCACCAACAGTCAGAAGATAAAGAATCCCAATGCCCCCATCTCCTGAGTCTGAGCTTGTCCTCTTTAAGACTCTTCTGCTCTAGCACCCTTGACACTGTCACTGACTAAATGGATCTGGAGTTTTCAAAGGCTCAGTAGATGCACAGTTGATTAAACTTCTAGGCATTCTGACCCCGTGATGCCCTCCAACTGGGATAGTCCTCTTATGACTCATCCACTAGTCTCTGGACTTTTACTCCCTTCCCTCAGGTCCAAGCCCACCCCATCTTCCTTTCCTGCTATTGTATTTTGGCTATCTATCATTACCTTTAAAAACCACCTCAAATTTAGTGGCTTAAGGTACCAACCATCTCATTATACCTTATGCTTCTGTAGACCAGGAATTTGGGCAGCATTTGGCTGAACAAATCTTCTGCTCCCCCCGGGTCAACTGGGGCCCCCCACTTTATTTTTTTTTTATTTGTTAGAGAGAGAGAGCATAGGCAGACAGAGTGGCAGGCAGAGGCAGAGGGAGAAGCAGTCTCCCTGCCGAGCAAGGAGCCCGATGTGGGACTCGATCCCAGGACGCTGGGATCATGACCTGAGCCGAAGGCAGCTGCTTAACCAACTGAGCCACCCAGGCGTCCCCCCCCCCCCACTTTATTTTGTCAGCAGCTGGGCTAGGTCAGAGGGTCCAAGACAACAGGAAGGCTGGCTCAGTGGGTCTCTTCTCCACTTGTATGTAGTCTCAGGGCCTCCCCATGTGGTTTCTCTAGCAAGTTGGGTCTCTCTCTTACACAATAGCCAAGAGCTCCAAGAAACCATGATAGGCACTGTCAGTCCTTGTAAAGGCCAGGCTTGGAGCTGCACAGCATCGCTCCTGCCATGTTCTGTTGCTCCATGCAATCAGAGGCCGGCCAGGTTCACGGAGAAGGGGAACAGACCCTACCTCTCAGGGGGACCAGTGTCAGAGAACTCACGGTCACCTATGTGGAGGTTCCTACATATCTCATAGCCAAATGCATCCAGGTTATGACCGAAAGACTTCTTAAATGACCGTAAACTACATCTTGTTATTCCCAATTTGAGAATCACCAAGCAGGTGGAAGTAGAACACTGATAAACATAGCAGCGGCATCAACATTGGCACACAGCTGGGGTAGTTTGGCTCTTTCATTTCCCTTCTCTTCCTTCTATCACTGTGGATAGTAATGTCTCAGGCTAAAGAACCATCTTCTCCTCCAGGCATTAAAGTTTGAGTCTTTCACACCAGGGGGATTATAAATCACAAACATGAGATTGGATTTTGTAACATGACTGGTGTTGAAGATCCTTTGGCAGTGACTTTTTCTCGCCTTGTCTGTTTTTTTTCAGAGGAGCATCTGTCAGGGGACTGTGGTGTCCTTCTGTGCTTATGATTTGTTTCCCTCCTGGTTCAGGCCAGGCCACCCACCCTAGGCGTGGGATGATTGTGATCTTCTTGAAGCCATTCCAGGAGCCTGTGTTCAGACTTTGTTCCCAGGAGTATAAGGAATGAACCCACCCTATAGAAACCCTCCTGGAAAAGCCCCATGGACAGTGACCAGGAGACCTTCTTACTGAATTCTACTTTCTGGAGAAGATTCTCTCAGGGAGGCTCCAGCATCCACATGACTTGCCACTCCAGAAGGTACATGTGCTGTTTCTGAGTAAAATTGTTTAACTGCAGCACAAATGAATACCAATAGGAAACATAGTGTTAACTGGGGGGGGGGGGGGGGTGGATTTTAAAGGACTATAAACATGTTACTGAATAATGTGAATTATTTGTACACACATTTTGAAAGTCAAAAAATACTAAAAATCATTTGTAGCATTAGCATGTCCAAACGCCTGTCACAGCTTGATCTTGTGGGAACCTCGTTTGGCCCTCTGTATAGTGCATCTCCATCATGCAGGTGATGAAGTTCGAATGACGTATATCAATGGCTTAAGGTCACCCAGGTCTTCTGTAATCAAATTATGCATAGCGACCTTGAAAGAGGGAACAGATGGTTTTCTCATTTTTAAATAGAAAAAACAGAACAATAAATAAAATTTGGGTTTCAGTGTCCTGTAAATAGGATTTTCTATCATTTCATACTTTGTCCATTTCTTCTATCCAAGTTGCAAAGCACCTTCTCATTTCATACCCCTTCACATACTGAAGGGTAGTCTGCCGGCCTTAAGATTCACACCCCCCTTACAAAAGAGAAGAGTAGCCCCAGAGGGTCCCTGATTGCCATTTTATGTACCACTGCTTGAGCCAAAGAACAGCGAACTTTGCATGTGAGAGCTGCCCCTAACAAATGTTAGTGACTACTTGAACCGGTCTAATTATTTTTCTTGAGAATTTGAATTTGAGGCAGGGGAAAAGGTGCAGAAGCAGAAAGACTGCAGGGCAAAGGTCATGAAGCAGCAGAGGTCATGAGTTGATGGAAGACATGAGTAAATACGCCATTGAGGAACCAGAAGATATTAGAAGGCAGAGGCCATTAAAGAAGAAAACAGGAGGAGGAGGAAGAAAATTAGAGTAAACCAGGATGGAAAGGAAGCTTGAGTTAGCAGAAGCTAAAGGACACATATATTACAGAGAAAGGTAGTTGCTTGGGAACTGTAGGAGGATAAATAGCAAAGAGTTGAGTCCCTATAAATTCAGAGCCCCTCAGTTAGGACTGACAGCTCCAATTGCCAAGAGGACATCCACATTGCTCAGCCTCTAGAACTGCACTTGATCCCAGTGACCTTTTAGTTCATAAACCCTGTTCCCTCTGCTCCCTGGGGTCAACAACAATTCCATGAGGTCCCATGGGGGCTGATGGTCTGCTTCACTTAAGCCCAAGAGTATCCTCATGATAAATCTCCTATTGTTCGAAGTGAATTGAGTGAATCCTATTTCTTGCTACCAATAAGACTAACTAATGAAAAATTACAAATGTATTCTTCATAAACCAAGTACAAGATGAGGGAAATATAAGTGTTCTTAAAAGTTTGGTTTATCAGGGGCACCTGGGTGACAAAGTTGGTTAAACGTCTGCCTTTGGCTCAGGTCATGATCTCAGGGTCCTGGGATTGAGTCCTGTTTCAGGCTCTCTGCTCAGCGAGGAACCTGCTTCTCCCTCTCCCTCTGCTTGCCACTCCCCCTGCATGTGCTCTCTCTCTCTGTCAAATAAATAAAATCTCAAAAAAAAAAAAACAGTTTGGTTTATCAAATAGGTGCCATGCTATTGTGACAATACAGACTTGAGACAAAAAGACCATATACCTACCTCTAAGGATAATTTTTACATCATCTCCCTAGTTATCCTGGTGATACCAGTGAAAAAATGCCACTGGATCAAGTGTGTATTCTCAACCCAGAGCCCAAGACAGTGTTCTACATATAGAAAGTGGTCAACACGCATTTAGCTCCTGCAGGTGACAGGACATATTGAAGATACAATTTACCAGAAGTTATAAACCAGGGGTGATAGCACTCCCTCAGGGGGCATCTGAAAAAAAGTTGGGACATTTTTACTTGTCAGTGACTGAGATATTCTGTTGGTATTTCATGGAAAATGGTCAGGAAAGCTAAAATTCTTGCAATGTTCATGACAGTCACATACAATGAGGAATTATCCCAATGGAAACACAAATGCTTCCTTTAAGAACTCTGGAACTTCTTCGCACATATGTATGTGGTCGCCAAGCTAAACACTACAACCTGTAGCCTGATCCATGGTCAAACAACACAATAGCATATTTTAAATCATGGCCATTCCAGAAAATTCATAACATGTGCTAATTTAGCTGCAGACCAGTCCCAGTGCTTGTGTTCTTTCCTCTGCCTTGAAGGACAATGAACTCCCTTTTAGGATCAATCTTAGGCCAGAACAACAGACAAAAAGATGTGTTTGTCAGTGTAAGAAGACAGAACATATTTTGTTTAACAGTTTGTTAGCTTCATTTATTACTTGTACCTATTGAGACTCCTTCCACTTTTAATGTTGCTCAGATCCCACATAAGTTAGAGGTGGAACTGCCCAGGCCCCGGTTGTCTGGTCTGTGTGTAATTAAAAGAAATAAAGCACATTGTAGGACTCAGAGAGATAATGGCTGATCTTAACTGGTAAAATTGATCTACAATTTAAATCTGTTCCCTCAAGGAAAACTGTGGGAAGTGTCCCTTTTCCAGATCACATTGGCCAGATGCCCTCCTCCTGGGGGACCCATCATTTGTCGAAGGTTTGCAGGTTTGCAGGGTCACCTTGGGAGTAAGCTATGCCTCTGCCCTTGAAGTCTCAGCTTCCCATCCTAATCTGAGAAAACTAGAATCTTTTCCTCACACACGAATCCTTATTTTTTGATGTTTTCTTATTTTTGATGAAACAGCTACATACCAAACATGGTACATCACCCGGACTCTAAAGCACAGGAATTGAAAGTCTGATCACTGATCACATTAAGAAAAATTTCTCAGATGAGTAATCCAAAGCTTGCTAACATTTCTTTTAGGGGATGAGATGAGAAACACATGTTTTCCTTCCCTTAAGAGCTTGCCTGGTGACGAGAAATGTCCGTGTCATTTCAGTTTCAATCTCAGAGCAATTTTTTTCTTTACATTTGGTTAAAGCATCAGTTTCTATTTTCTTCCTCTGATGACCTTGAAAGGAAATAAATATAACGCATGTTTGAATTTTTTCCTGCTTTGAGCCTTAATGCACAGAATTTTTCTTCTTTAGAAGACACCTAAAATGGCCTCCTACTCAGAAATCTAACTGTGTAAGTACAGCATAGGGAATGTAGTCAATTTGTAATATTGTAATAATACTGTAATAACTTGGCATGGTGACAGATGGTAACTAGATTTATCATGGGGATCATTTCATAATATATAAAATTATTGAGGGGGCCCTGAGTGGTTCAGTTGGTTGAGCAGCCAACTCTTGATTTTGGTTTAGGTCATGATCTCAGGATCCTGGGATAGAGCCCCACATCAGGTCCCATGCTCAACAGGGTGTTTGAGGACTCTCTCTCTCTCCCTTTGCCCCTCATGCCACTTGCACTCTCTCTCTATCTCAAATAAATAAGTCTTTAAAATAGATAAATAAATAAAAATACCGAATCACTATGATGTATACCTGAAATTAATAGGATGTTGTATGTCAATTATACTTTTTAAAAAAGTGTAGCTTCCACACACATAACTATCTTTTTCTTTCCACCTTTTTTTTTTTAAATGACGTGCTGTTATGGCAATCACCCACTTGATTTCAAACAGGCTTTGCAGCACAAATGTGACTATTTCCTGAGGATGCTGGCTTGTCCTCTCAGCTGAAAAGGTGTGATGTCTATGTGGTCTCTAACCAGGTCAGAGCACTAGATTAGGAGTCAAGAAATGGCTCAGATGCCAATCAGGTGAGGAGCTCTCTGGATTGCAGCTGCTTCTCCAGAACAGGACACTTACTGAAGTTACTTCCAACCCAGGAGGTCTATAATCCCTCAGTTTAATCTCTTCATCCTGGAGGAAATCTCTGGAAAGTTCCGGAGAGACTCAGTCTAGTACTTCTACCAGGGAAGCAGCTGATTTTCTTCCTATTATTCTCCCAGAGAAAAGTAAAGGCAGAATGAAATGCACAAAGAATAAGACTCATTTTACCATAAAGGCTCTTAGAAGTAGCAATTTCTTAATGATGTCAAGTTCTTATACAATGTGCCTGATGTGCCAGAAACCGGTCTACGACTTTCAAATGTATTAACTCATTTAATCCTTCCTGCCACCCTTAAGATGGGCAATAATACTACGTCACCAGTGCTAAGTGACTTATCCAAGGTCATTCAACTGTCAGTGGTGCATTGGGATTTGATCAAGAAACACAATTCCAGAGTCCAGATACTTTCCGACCACAGCCAACACTTCCATCTATAAATAAACAGACTGGTGTAGTGAGAAATGTCTGGAAGTTGCTGTCTATGTTAAAAGCCCAACTCTACCATCTCACGGACTTACCTAATCCCTTACAGCATCAGCTGTCTATCAGCAACACATACCTTCAAAGACCGGTAGTAAAGTTTTAACCAGATAATGCATGAAAAAGTATTCTGTAAACTTGAGAGCGTTAAATGAACAGTAAAATGGAATCTATCTTTGGTAGATAATAGCTAAAAGCAGCACTGAATCAACCAAACTTGAAGCTATAAGCTGAAAGATATAGTTCTAACTTTAAAAAAATAAAGCCTTCATTTTCCTTTTGGGGAGTGGGGGGGGGCAAAAATATGAGGGCCAAGGGCAGAGAAAAAGTATGGCATTTTAGGGGGAGTGAATCTTCCCAGGGGCCTAAAATAATACTACTTTGCCTGAACCAAAATAAGAGGAGGACAGAATGGTTTCTGAGTCACTTCCTTCAATTCATTTTGGTGTCAGCAAATACTGGGAGGATTTGGGCAGGACCCAGAGACCACTTTAATGGGATGGGATTCATTCAACTGTCTGAAAAAAAGTGACAAAGCACAGAAATGTCCAATATAGGCTTCACTCAGCTTCCTTGGTGGTCTGAATTCAGACCACAAGTTGGCTTGTTAAAGGGTCCAGAGGCCCACCAGCAGGTATTCCCCCACCTTCCCTTCTTTTCCCCATTCTTCTTTCCCAAGGGTCCCAAGGATTCAACCTGCATTTATCTCCTTTTCAGTTTGCCTGGTCTATCTCCCACTCCATACTTCGGGTTTCCTCCTCCATTAAGACATGATCTGACAGAAGGCACAGTGTTCCCAACCTCCCTTTCCTTATTGGCTATCCAAATAAGCATTTAGGTCTCTTCTATTTGGAGGATTTCAACACTACCCAATTAGGTGAGGCAGCCAGTGGGTAACCAAAGGATCTTAGATGCTCATGTTACACTTCACTGGTCTTCCCTGCTTCCCAAATGGCCAGAGAACCTCCTTAGAGAGCATCACTCCTGGAAGACAGTGTGAGCTAGACTGGATCTAGCTGGCTCTGTAGATTCTGGTCTTTATTGGCACCTGGATGGCTCAGTGTGATAAGTGTCTCCCTTCGGCTAAGGTCATGATCCCAGGTCCTAGGATCAAGGCCCGCATAAGGCTCCCTGGTCAGCAGAGAGTCAGCTTCTCCCTCTCCCTTTCCTTCTGCTGTTCTCCCAGCTTGTGTGCTCTCTCTCTCTTCATTTCTAGCTCTGTGTGTGTGTGTCAAAGAAATAACTAAAGTAAATAAAATTTTAAAAAAATTTAAAAAAAGATTCTGGTCCTTGTGAGCTGCTTCCTAGTTTTGGCTCTAAGGGTCGCTTGACCTATGTCCCAGTGTCAACCCTTCACCCTCTCTTCAAGTCAATGGCTCTAGTGTCTCTACATGAGGAAAGTTCCTTCCCCCTTGGCCTCCAGGGAAACATTCTCTGGTTTCAGGTAAGTTGCCTCACACACAGCAGACATTTTCTTCACCTTCCCACAAACTCCCTTTGTCTCGGGCCCTGCCCCTTCCTCACCCCTGCCCCCCCCCCCCCCCCCCAATACAGGGCTCCCTCCTATGTGTTTTCTCTGTAACCAGCCTCTCAGGAAGAACAGTTATATCTTATTTGGTCTAGAGTGGCTCATTTTTCTCAACTGGAAATTTTTCTCTTCTTTTGTTTAAACTTTTCCAAATTATGGAAGTAATACATATTCACTTTTCTAAGTCAAACAATGCAGAAAAAGTCCATAGTCTTCTCATCTTCTGACCAATTCCATTCCACTAGCTTTACTAATGACATCAATTTGTTTCCCAGTTTCTCCTCCGATCCTTCAAAATTGGATCCTATTATTTGCATTGATAGTTGCTCTTAATCATTTTAGAGTCACAGGACTCTCAATAAAAGCTATGGACACTCTTCCTAATGCCTACACATGTGCACACACACAGACAATTTTGCATTTGATTTCAAGGGATTCATAAACCCTAATATAAGAACTCCTATTTCTGAGCTTGTGCCTCAAGATCAACATTTCTTACACACCTGTACTCTCAAGGGCTAGTCCCATAATCCCTGATATTTACTCTCCTTCCTCCAAGAGAGGCCACACAAATGCCTCTTTGATTTATCTCTCTCACAAAAAACCCTCCCTCTGGAACCTCTCACCAGAGTCCAGCTTCCTGTCCGATGAAGCTCTGTAATCTGCTGTTCATTTTAAGAACTGACAAGGAAGGGGTGCCTGGCTCAGTGGGTTTAGCCTCTGCCTTTGGCTCGGGTCATGATATCAGGGTCCTGGGATCAAGCCCCATGTCGGGCTCTCTGCTCAGCAGGGAGCCTGCTTCTCCTCCTCTCTCTTTTTACCTCTCTGCCTGCTTGTGATTTCTCTCTGTCAAATAAATAAATAAAATCTTAAAAAAAATAAAATAAAAGAACTGACAAGGAAATAGAACTGGATCAGATGCTAAATTAGCCATTCTTGTGCTGAACTCCTCCTGGCTTCTTGGTGACGAAGATCTCCACCCATCCTTCCCCTATCATCCTCTGACCTCCCAAATGTCATCCTGCTTCCTTCCAATGTAAAACCCCTCACATCTAAAAAAAACTGAACTCACAGAAACAAGAGCAGATTGGTGGTTGTGAGGGGGAGGGAATAGGTGAAAGTGGTCAAAGCATGCTAGCCTGGAGTCAAGACACCTGCATTCGAGTTTGGGGTCTGTTGTTTGTCACCTGTGTGGCTTCAGGCAAGTCATTTAACTTGTCCAATCTTTACTTTTCATATAACAAGTTGGAAATTCTAGGGGTGCTTGGGTTGCTCTGTCAGTTAAATGTCCAACTCTTGGTTTCAGCTCAGGTCCTGATGTCAGGGTTATGGGATCAAGCCCTTCCTCGACTCCAGGCTCAGTGTGGAGTCTGCTTGGGGATTCTCTCCCTCTGCCTCTCCCTCCCACTCTCTCTTTCAAATAAATACATCTTTAAAAAAAGAAAATAAATTCTAATAACCTACTTCAATAGAGCTGCTGCGAAACACCAAGAAAATGTGTGTTTGAAGGAGCCTCGTAGTATTGGGAAATACTGGAGAAAATATTACCTATTAAACCATGTTTTCTACTATTACCTATTAAAATAATGCCAACGAATGTGCATTTCTGAAAGAAAATAGCCTCATAACTTCAGAATAATGAATGATAAACAATCAGGTTTCTTTGCCAAGTACTCTTTAAAAGCCAAGATGTCTTATATAGAGTGGAGGTTAGGCTAGAGTGAAGAAGCTGACTCAGCTGTCCCTAGAACTCGAGAATTTTCCCTCAGACACTGAGGAGAGAATAAATCGACAGAAACCTTTCAATATTTTCCTTCCAAGCCAAAGGTGCAGGGTACTGACAAGACACAGAGGAAGTCAAGGATACATCTCAAATGGCACTTACTCCCATTTCTGTTCCTTTCTGGCACCACAAGTTCTCCTGTGATTAACATGGCTTTTTAACAACATCCTCCAAGGAGCAACTGTGAAAGAGGTTCTATGTAGGAAGCACATCACATGAGACATGAGCTTTCAGTCTTTTTTTAATTTATTTTTTTTAAAGATTTTGTTTATTTACTTGAGAGAGAGAGAGAAAGAGAGAGAGAATACAAGAGGGGAGAGGGTTAGAGGGAGAAGCAGATTCCCTACTGAGCAGGGAGCCCAATTTGGAACTAGATCCCTGGACTCCAGGATCATGACCTGAGCCGAAGGCAGTCGCTTAACCAGCTGAGCCACCCAGGCCTCCCAAGCTTTCAGTCTTCATACAGTTAAAACCCAAACGGTTTGCAGCTGGAGAAAAATTCTGCTGACTTGCCAAGAATCAGTGGGACAGTGTGCTCCAAACAGTATCATTTAAGTAATAAACTCACAGCAGCAAGATTAGCCTTTGCTAGTTTCTTCCCTGAGGAACAGATATCGATTGTGATTTTAAAATTTCAGGAATAAAAGCCTTTGGCTGGGCAGCAATTCCTTCCTCTGGGGAAACCAAAGGCAATGGCCAATGGCCAATTTGGCTCTGAGACTGGATTTGAACCACATCACATAAACACTTGAGTCTGCTTTTAGGTTAAGGAGACAGAATGGAAAGGAGAGGCAACTTGACTGAAATGCTGAGCAGTTTTCCTGGGGTTCTGGGAGGGATGAAGGGTGCTGTGAGCTGCAGACCAGTAGAATAATCATTCTCAAACTCATTCCATCTCGAAAATGGGACTCTAAGTTTGGAATACCAGCCTAACTCCACAGAGAAGTTCTCCAAAGAATATTAAGTAAGAGACACCTATGAAGTGGACTAATTTACCTATCGTCAGAATCAAAAGCCTTAGAAGCATGGTCTGAGTGTCCTCTGCCTACTTGACTTGGGAAATTCACTGGGGCTCCTCCGGTGTGATGTCGGACTCTAGCTATATTCCTTCAAGGAAACCGTTGGTATTTCTGTCACTTCAGACACAATCCTTCATTGTTTCTCACATCTGTGCCCTGTTGTAAAGGACTCATCCAAGCCAATGACATCCCCCTTCAGATAATCCTGCAATGCAAGGCATCTGCTTCTTCCCTCCTAATGTCCTAATGGTGCTTCTCCATCTTCCAGCAACTATTTCCTTTCCAATCACATACACACATAGATAGATAGATATAGATACTCCAAAGGAGAGTCATATTGTCTCAGTGGAGTGGTGGTAGAATTTGTTGTAACTACACTCCCAAATTATAAATCTTAGCAAGAAAACAATATTAAATCAGAATGTCTCTATAATAAATTACCAAGTTGGGGGGAAAAAAAAAGGTCTGCTTTCAACCTAGTGGAGAAAAAAATAAAAGCAATATGCATAGATCCTAGCCTTCTTTTAAGTGTGGTGTCTTGGGGAATCCTACAGCCAGAGTGCCTGGGTTTAAACCCTGGTTATGTGATGTATCAATTGTGTGACATTGGGAAGTTATTTAACCTCTCTGTGCCTCAATTTCCATCTATAAATATAAATAATGTTAAGTACAAATATTAATCCATAGAGTTATTTTGAGGATTAAATAAAATAATACATGTAAAGCACTTAGAATAGTGCCTAGGACATACTAAGCACTATACATGTCGACTATTATTCAGGTGAACTTGGCTTAGGAGGTTGGTTTGTTTCAATATGGATTATTGAAAGGGACTTAAAGGTAGAATAAGAGATATATGCATGTGAAATATACTAAGGGCTTAGCAGTGTCTGGCACATGGGAAGAGAACACGGAATTATTACTGTCACCGCATAGCCACAAGCTCAGCTGGCTGGAAAACAATGCTAAAAAGCTCTATCTCTTATGGGTACCCCTGCTGGACCTCAATGAGATCCAAATGACAGGGAGTAAGAGGTGCCACATTATGTCACCAACCACAGAAAAACCACCTTTGCCAATGGTAGGACAATGACAGTGTCCTAGTTTGTGAAGGTCAGCATATTCTCTGGACATTGTCTCTTAAAATGATAATGGCATAATGCCTCTGTCTCCAACACACACCTCCCACCCTTCCCTCCACAACTCCCTCCAATCTACTCAAGTTCTTTCATTGGAAAGAGTGTGATGAAAATGTCAGGGAATCATAAAATTGTGAGCCATATAATCTCAAAAGGTACTTAAAGCTAACCTCATTCAACCCCACTTATTTGAATAAAGGTGAGAATGAGGACAATGACCCTTGGGGTGGTACTGTTGACAGAAGAGCTGCCCCAGGTCCCACAGGCCAGCCAGTGGCAGAGCCAGACTTAGATGCAGACTTCCTGAGTCTAACTCCTCCTTGTGACTTGCCTTCCCTTCTCACACTCTTCACCACCCAACTCAGAATCTTTTTTTTTTAAGATTTTATTTATTTATTTGACAGACAGAGATCACAAATAGGCAGAGTGGCAGGCAGAGAGAGAGGAGGAAGCAGGCTCCCTGCCGAGCAGAGACCCCCGATGTGGGACTCATCCCAGGACCCTGAGATCATGACCTGAGCTGAAGGCAGAGGCTTAACCCACTGAGCCACCCAGGTGTCCCTGAACTAAGAATCTTAAACCCTGTCGTAAATCCAGAGTCTCTTTGTGTCTCCGGAAGGTACCCTTCCCCAAGATGCCACACCCTCAAAGACTTCTAAATCCTTGTTGGCTGCTGCCACCTAGGGAATTAAAGTAAGTTCTCTTCCTTGGGCTGTTGCCTTGGGGCAGATGCCATGCACAGGCATCCTGTTCCATGTCTATCTCCTTAACAAATCCTTCTTCATGCTCAGCTCACCAATTAGCAGAACTAGTCCTATCCTAGATATTCAGGTAATACCCATCTGACCCTTGTTGATGAACACATCTTTTTGTTTGTTCTTTGAAATATTGTTAGACATTTAAGCTCGGGGGTTTAAAAATATTACTCCAGGAGTGTTGACTGGTTGCTGAGATCCAGTTTGATGTCTGATTTTTTTAAGGTGCTGGGAAGAAGGGACTCATCTACTTCATCCCCAATACTGCAGATAGGAGAATACCAGACCAATTGATTCAGATTCAGTGGGTCAAGACGGATTAACTCAAGTTCAATGACAGTCATACTTCCATGTCCCCTTGATAATTCCCCACATCAGTGTTTATAGCCAGATGCTAGTAGCTGACAACAAAATAACCATCCACTCCCTCAATCTCAATTCCTTGAAAGCATTCGTTGAACCAGAACACCCATAAACTAGGTTCCTAGGGATGAGCCTGCTGACTGGTTATAGAAGTGATGAAAGGGTCTTCTGACAAACAGTAACAGTCCAGATTGGCTTCCCATGCAGTTAAAACCAGACTCCAGGAATTTCCAATACAGGAATAAGATAAATGAAAATAATGATAGTCGATTATTTTTCTAAGCAGGGAGAGTTGGAAAGCCTCCTATTTTAGCATGTAAACATTTTTGCCAGCTGCATCAATATACTGTGCCACATAAAGATATAATTGTTCCCCTTTTTTGCTATTATTTTAGGTTTTTAAAGGATCTTTTGAATAATCCTATAGCCCTGAGTTTTTCTCCATAGACTTAATACTTTTGTGATGAAAAGGATAGATAGCACTGTGGTTTAAATACTTGGGCCTATAGACAGTTACACTGCAGTTCAAATCCCAGCTCAATCACTTGCATGTTGCATGGCCTTGGGCAAGCTTCCTAACACCCCTGCACATCAGGTGCCTCTGCTCTGCAATGGTGACCATGGTACCAGTGTCTGTGAGAGCCGCTCTGAGTGTTAAGGGTGAGGAAGTCTTGGTGCTCAGCACATTGCTTGGTCAGTAGTAAGTGATAAGTAAAAGTCAACTGTTATCACCATTTGCATAGTCATTGCCAATACGTATAAGTTAGAGAATAAGGAAGGCATCGGAGACTAGCAAATGTAGAAGCTAGAGAATAAGGAAGAAGATTTCAGGTAGTTCCGAAAAAGCAGACGAAAGCACTGAAGCCAGGGCGCCTGGGCGGCTCTGTTGGTTAAATGTCTGCCTTCAGCCAGATAATGATCCCAGGGATTGAGTTCGACATCGGGCTCCTGGGTCAGGGGGAGTCTGCTTCTCCCTCTGCTGCTGCCTGCTGTTCCCCCTGCTTGTGCTCTCTTGCTCTCTCTCTCTGTCAAATAAATAAATATAATCTTAAAAAAACAAACAAACAAAAAAAAAAACAAGCACTGAAGCCAGGACTGAAAACTATGCTAGTTTTTAACTCAGAATGTCTAAGTTCAAATGGCAGATCTATACGACTGTTAGAAGGTACGTCGCTTCTCTGGTTTTTGGTTTCCTCCTATATACAATGGAAATAGTACTAGAAAGCCTGCAAATCAGAGTGAAGATTAAGTGATGTAATGCCACTGACAGGATCAAGCCTGATACTTGACCCACAGGGAGCAAGCTTTCCTTCCCTTGCCCTACAACTCTCAGGGCCATTGACCTTCAACCTACCCCTTCATGCAACTATCACCTCCTGCAGATGAGGTGAGGAGGTCAAGCCCTCATCCAGAATGCTCCAAGGAAATCTGGCTTCATGCTTTCAATCTCTTTATCCCATAATCCCAAATATAAAGAAGGAGCCCTTGGAGGTTTTCTCTTCAGTAGTTGAGAGAAGAAAGCAAGTTACCATGTCTGGGAGACTTGAGGAGGCAGGCCCAAGAGCATGAGGAGTACCAGCCAATTCTGGTACTGACCATGAGCCACAAATTTGTGAGCAAGGAAAGGTTAGGGGATGGTGGGGGAGGGGGGCAGGGGGTGAGGAGTAGGACCTGGGGTTACCTGTGATCAGTGTCTCTGGCTGGATGATTCATCTCCTCCTAGCATTTGGTAGTGTAAGCTGATACTCCACTATTTATTTAAAGGCTCTCTGAAATATAGGCACTATTTTCAATGCAGGTGTATTTTGAAAAGACTCGGCTTAAATACAACATTTTTTTTTTCCAAAACAGAGACAATATTTAGACAGTGTGTTGTGTTAATGTATTTAAGTCAGTGAACGTGGCTAATAATGTGTGTGTGTGTGTGTGTGTGTGTGCGCGCGTGCGCGCGCACTCATAGGTGCATAGCGTTCTCCTGCATGATGCACAACAGGCTCACACGAATAAGTCAGTTATCTTAAAATGAACTGTTATTTGTTTGGGACATTACACTCCAGAACTCTTCAGGAGCTAGTATATTATAGGGACTGCTAGGTTTATAAAGGTCAAGGCCAAGTCAATATACACTCTATTATTCCTTAAGTAATTCAGTATTTGATATCCCTCCTCAAAACCACAGCAGCTTCTGAGCCCCACCCCCAATACCACCCTGAACGCTCCACCCTAAAGCCATATTCCCAACACAGTGGGTCCTTCCCTTACTATTCAGAGGAGAGGGAGGCTGTGCTCGCCCCCTAGTGGCTGAAGGGTAGTTAGTGCACTCCCAGGCCCTTCCTTCTTTGTTGATTGACAGTTATACCAGACCGGCTGTGGCCAACCTCAAGTGTCAAATTCAAGGACATTTTTGGGCTGCAGGGTGGACATTTAGTCATATTTAGTGAAGAGCTTAAAAGTCTTTGGGTCTGTGTAGCATCCATTTTTCTCTGTCCTGGTGTATCTTCTTTAGAATTTCCCTTTTCCACACAGCTGGTTTGTGAGAAGGGCTAGTAGCCTCCTTTTCTTGTGACAACCCCCATCCCAGATTTTCCCACTCCAAAGACCTATGCCCTCTGCCAAGGTGCCTCTCCAATCTAACCTGTAGCTACAATCAAGGAAATGGTGCAACACAAATGAGAGAATTTGAACTCCAGGAAAACCCTGTGTTTAAGTTTTAGTCCAGTTGCCAAAGTTCATTCCCATCTCTTAATTCAGATTTTCCAGAAATTCATCTTATTGATACTTTTATGGGTCTTAATGTATAACCTCACCACCCCAAGAAAATAGCTCCATCACCACTCACCCAGAATATTTGTGAAATTGGCTTGCTTAAGATCTAGCCAAGAGAAAGGCCATACAGGAATTACCACAGGATGCAGATGTCTGTGTCCAGGGCTCTCACAACTCTAATGGCTATGGAGTCAGTCCCTAGAGTAGGAGCTCCTGAGCCCAGAGACTGAAATGTCTTCATAAGTCACTATTCTCACCTCCTTGCACAGCCCCAATACAAGTTATAGACCAAATTGTGCCCCTCACCAAATCCCATGTTGAAGCCCTAACCCCCAGTGTGACTGTATTTGAGATAGAGCCTTTGAGCAGATCATTAATATTAAATGAGGCAAGTAGGAGAGGGCCCTAATCCCATAGGACTAGTGTCCTCATAAAAACAGATACCAGAGATCTTTCTCTCACTTCAGGAACATTGAGGAAGAGTGATGTGAGGACACAGAGTGAAGGCAGCTTTCTACAAGCCAGACAGAGAGGCCTCACTAGAACACAACATCAAGGTGCTGGCACCTTGATCTTGGACTTCGAACCTCCAGAGCTATAAGAAAATAAATTTCTGTTGTTGAAGCTGCCCAGTCTATGGTATTGGCAGCCTGTGCACAAAGGAGTGCATAAAGGAAAGCTCTTGGGGTGCCAGGCCAGCTCAGTTGGTTAAGCGTCTGACTTGATTTTGGCTCAGGTCATGATCTCATAGTCTTGAGATCAAGCCCCATGGCGGGTTCTGCACAGAGTGTGGAGCCTGCTTAAGACTCTCTCTCTCCCTCTTCCTCTGCCCCACCCCCGAAATGAATTAATTTTTAAAAATTTTTTAAAAAGAAAAGGAAAGCTCTTTAATGAAACTCTTACAACTAGACCACAGTGCAGTTCTAATTTCCAAAGAAGGAGCTAGGATGTAAATTAATCTGTACTGAGAACCCATGTAAATTGTGGCTCTGTACCAACAGCTTCTCAAAGAAATTCACCAATTGTCCTCCCATCACATAAGGCCTCCAGGGAGACTTGTGCATCCATCCAAACACCCCCGGGTGAAGCCGTTACCCTGTGTTGTTTTCCTCCCACTCAAACTGTCCTAGCTCTTGGCTGTCAGTGATTTCACGGGTAGGAGAGCTTGAAATCAACTTTTCACTAGGTGAGGTGAAATTAGGTAGCACAAAGCTCTCCGCCTCCCCCCCTTAAACTGTGTGGTTCCTTGACATCCCGGTGAGTGTCCGTAAGCACCCAGGAGGGAATGCTGCATTTCTCACCCTGCATTGGGTTTTGTGGCCTTTGTTCCATTTTGATCAACAACATTTAGTGAGAAAACTGGGCTTCCTGTGAGGAATGAGCCAAAACCATTCTCAATATAAGGTTCTCACCATGAGCCTTATCTTTCCTTGAATAACAGACATCAGGCCACCTGCAAAAACATATCCACAGTTACTAATGACTTTTTAGAAAATAAATATTCACTATGTCTTTGTAAGGGAGCAAAGGCTGTTGCCTCTGAACTTCAAGTGGCCATCGAGAATCTTCTCACCTTTGATCATGGAAAGCATACACATGGGTAAGACCAAGAGCCGTGCAGGCTCTCCTGTGCCTGGGAGGCAGGGCTCTTCGGGAGCTGCCAGCCATGGATCCTGAGTGTCAGTCCCTAGTTGCAAGATGTGAGGCCTTGAGCAAGTTCTGTCATCTCTGCATGTCTCCGTTCTCTCATCCAAAATTCGGTGATGATAATATCATATCATAGAGAGGAGTCAGTGAGCTGACACACACAAAGCCCTCTCGAGAGTGCCTAGCAAAGAATAAGTGTTCAGTAAATGTTCCATAGTAGCTGTCCTTCCATCAGGAAAAGAATAAAGGGGAAAGTGATTGTTAAAAAAGTGTAAACTTCTCTATAAAATAATCCTTGCAAGATTTCTTCCTGCAGCTCATTTTGTTGGCTTCTTGTTGAGACCTACATAAATATATATGGAAAGTATATGTAAAAGACAGTACTTTAAGATCTCCACATTCCCCCCCCCCCCCATGTTTCCTCAGGAGAGTCCTTCCCTCCCCCATTCAGTTTGGAGGCTTTTTTCTTTTTTAAGATTTTATTTATTTATTTGACAGACAGAGATCACACAAGTAGGCAGAGAGGCAGGCAGAGAGGGGAGGGGAGAAGCAGGCTCCCTGCTGAGCAGAGAGCCCGATGCAGGACTCGATCCCAGGACCCTGGGATCATGACCCGAGCCGAAGGCAGCGGCTTAACCCACTGAGCCACCCAGGCATCCCAGTTTGGAGGCTTTTATCAAGCCAGGTAAGGGTGAAACTGGAGAAAAGGGGAAGGGATGCCTTTGGGGACCAAAGACAAACTTTGGTTTGTAAATCCTAGCCCAGGAAGGAAGCCTGTGAATAAACAGTAGATTCGGAATGTGGCAGGGGATGCACAAGACAGTCCACCTGCTTCAGGGGAGCAAAAATTTCTCTGGGTAGAAACAAAGAATTACACTGAGAAGCGGCTCTATGCTCTGCCTACTCCAGCCCCAGCCCCCAGCCAGTCCTAGGGGAGGGGAGACAAAACCCACAGGAGGGTTTGAGGTACATAAGTGGGGCTAAAGAGGGCAGCAAGTATGATGAAGGAACCCCAAATGCAACATGGGGGATGGCCGCAGGAGTCTCAGGAATCTGGGGCTGACCCGGCCTCTCTGTTTCCTGTGAGGCTTGTTGAACAGCCAGGTAGTTCCAGAAGCTCTGGAACAGGAAGGAGCCACCAGCATCAGTCTGGTCAACCAATCTCTTCAAGGCCAGATAGGAATCAGGACACTTGAACAAGGACAGTGTTAGTGATGATTCGCCAGACTTCACGCCTTCCCACCCTCCCTCCTAATCCAGCACCACCACCAAACTTCCTGGAATTTACCTAAAATATTGGATGAAAAGTAGGGTCTTAAATGAGCTGAGCCCAGGACCACCATACACAGGAATGTAGGTTGTTCACCCCATGGAGACACCCCACCCGGGGAGCAGGAAGAGGCCAAAATGGAGTAGGTGCCTTGCCATCACACTCCTGCTAGGACAGGGTTGCATCAGCCTGAAGGAGCAGCTTTTCCAATGGGTAGTGTTGCTGTTGGCCAGTGGCGGCTGGATTGAGCAAAACTTTATTGGACAGGGTTTCATTGGAATTGACTGAAGAGTTTTCATCACAAGCAGAATGGGGCTCAAAGTAGAAATTAATTTGTAGTACATAAAAATAAAATTACATCTCTTACATACCTGATTTTGTGGCCTGAGGTGTGTTACCTGTATATAGAGAAATACAGAAAGAAACTCTTCCCTCCCTCCAAAAAAACCCACCTCTAATTGTACCACTGTTAATTAGGGGGTATATTTTCTTCCAGTCTTTTCTTGATGTGTTTATCCATAACTAATATCACACAGAATATGTTCTTTGATATCATGCATTTTCCAGCTTACAGTTCCATCCCTGGAGAAATCACACAGACCGTGGACCTCAACCTCATCCACGTTTTTATTTATTTATTTAAAATTTCATTTATTTACTTGACAGAGAGAGAGATCACAAGTAGGCAGAGAGGCAGGCAGAGAGAGAGAGACGGAAAAGCAGGCTCCCTGCTAAGCAGAGAGCCCAATGCAGGGCTCGATCCCAGGACCCTGGGATCATGACCTGAGCTGAAGGCAGAAGCTTTAACCCACTGAGCCACCCAGGTGCCCCTTGTCTGAGTTTTTAAAACACCTGAAGTGCTTACACAAGTGCCAGCTCCCAAGGCACATATGTAATTAGAGTAGAGAAGATGTCTGAGGACTGAATCTTCGAGAACACCTTACTCAGGTAAGTGCTTTTTGAAAAGTTAGTGTGGTGTGACTCGCCTGGAGGGTGTTAGATTCTGATTCAGCAGGCCTGGGCTGGGGCTTGAGATTCTGTATTTGCATGATTCCAGTGGTTAGTGACCCCCATTCTGAGTACCACAGGCTTAGAGGTCAAGAAGATGAAGAAGACCCAGAAGAATCATTTCTATTTAAAGCATTTCCCCAAGTTATTTAAAAACTGTTTCTTAACTATTATTTTTAGTATTTATGTATTTCAGACAATGAGTAAGCCATACTTTTTTCCTCAACCATTCCCCTTCTTTGTTGACATTTAAATTGTTTCCAACTTTGCTACTGTAACCAGGGCAGCAATAAACTCCTTTGTGCATACTTTTTGGTCGCCAACTTTTACATGAGCAACTAATGGAGGAAAATGATAAAGGTGGCCAAGCTCCCAGAGGACCACCACCATCTAAGGCACAAGTTCCCTTCCAGCATGGCCGGTGTGACTGTCCTCAGGCAACTTGAGCAATGTTTCTTTGGCTCAGTTTTCTCTGCTATAAAATGGGCTTTTTCTTTTCTCCTATCTGTAGGCTAAAAGGAGTGAAGAGAGTGATCTGTAGCTCAGTACCTCCTTCTGTGGAGCCACTGTGTTATGAAGTATTTGTCACAGCTCAGAGATGATGGCTGAATGTGCCAAATGGCTTCCCTGGCGTCATCCTGCCTCAAAGCCTACCAGGGACAGAATTGCAGGTGCCACAGTGGTGAATAAACATTGGGATTTGGCCCACTCTTAGCTGTTTGGATTTCAGAGCCAGGGGTAGGAGATATCAAAGACATGAAAAGAAACAGCTGAATTCCAAGGCACTCCTTCAGATAAAGTTTCCTTTAAAACACTTGTACCATTCTTCATCAATATTTATAAAGCGATGACTAGATACAGCTACATTCCTCTTAGGCCAAGTCCAGAACACACCCAGAGTACCTGATCAAGATACAGTTGTTGTTTGTCAGGGGAGAGGGCCACTTTCATTGACAAAGCTTCTTTGGAAATGAGGAACCAAGTTGGCCCCACACAGCAAAAATTAAAATCAGAATTGGTTACACAAGAGATGGCACAGAGAGATGAATGCAATTTTTCTTTAAGGGTAGAAAAATCATGGGGTTCCAGGTCCTGGGTTTGATTCTTGATAGGTCTCTTAATAGCAGAGACTAACAAGCAAGTTAATTAACGACTTTGAGCTTCACGTTCTTCCTCATGAGGTACTATGGAATTTAGTATGAATGCAGAGAAAAATATAGCTTTTCTAGAAGGGGTTAGTTGATTAGTAAATATTTGTTAACATGTTGAAGATTGAGGCCTCTTAGGATTTCATCCCATATTCTTGGTCTAATCTTTGAGAGACAGTAGGAAAGGCAGCTAGCTTCCAAAGAAGTCTGTCCATAGATGCCATGTCCAAACCACTCACCTTTGGGGTTACGATTCTCACCCCTTTCTTCTATTAGAATTGTCTGAGAAGGATTTTTTTCCCCATGTTTCATTCTTTTTTTTTTTAATTTAAGCTTTTTTATTTAAACATATAATGTAACCCCACCACCCTCTCCCAACCCCTCTCCCCCCACTACCCCCCTCAGTTTGTTTTATGACATTAAGAGTCTCTTTTGGTTTGTCTCCCTCCTGACCCCATCTTGTTTCATTTTTTCTTTTCCTACCACCTTAACCCCCACCCCCGTTGCATCTCCACTTCCTCATATCAGGGAGATCATGTGATAGTTGTCTTTCTCCAGTTGACTTATTTCGCTAAGCATAATACGCTCTAGTTCCATCCATGTCGTTGCAAATGGTAAGATTTCATTTCTTTTGATGGCTGCATAGTATTCCATTGTATATATATACCACATCTTCTTTATCCATTCATCTGTTGATGGACATCTAGGTTCTTTCCATAACTTGGCTATTGAGAAGGATTTTTAAAATCAGGCCCCACCCTAAACCAACGAAGGCCATGCTCCGGTATTGCTTACAGAGTTCCCACATGACTCTGTTGTACAGCCTGAGCTCAGAACCACTGAGTTACAATTTTAAGACACCTATTGAAAATCCAGGGCAGGTAAAACTGTAAATCATTTTCTTTACAACAACCCCAGTTTCAAGAAATTTATCACTTTAGCTTGTCGGTCCCTTGCAGTGCACTGCAGGAAGGGACATAAACAGATGATTCTGATTATGCTGATAAGGCACAACAGAGAAAAGCCAAGAGCACCATAGGAGCTCTGGACCTCCATGAAGAGTCAGAGACAGAAGGGGAAAAACAATAGTGATATTAAGCTTGTACATCCTCAACATCATCACCAATGACCATTGACCCGCTGCCAAGTACTGTGGACCAAGCATTTCACATTTTGTTGTACTACTCATGAAGAGGCCGGAGACAGGGACAGAGGCAATGGATATGGAGTAGTAAAGTAGAGCAGATTTCCTGGAAAACAATTTGACAATATGCATCAAGAGTCTTCAAAATGTTCATATTCTTTGGCCAAAAAATTTCACTTCAAGGTGACAATCCCATGAAAAGGGTCTCAAATGCAGATGGTGGTTTTGTTCACCAAGATGTTCATTGCAGCATGGTTTATTTTAGTAAGAAACTGAGAATTACCTAACTATCTAACAAAATAGATGGAGATTACATAAATGTTGCTACATTGTACACTGGAGCATAATGCAGCTATTAAGGGTATTTTCCTCTACAAACAAATTTTATGACGAGATAATTTTATATTATAAAATATTGAGAAAAACAAAGTAAGACATAAAATGGTACCTACCATGTGATTCAAAATTCCAAATATGTCAAATGACTGTAAAACATGCTACATTACAAAATTGGTTGCCATTGGCAGAACTCCATTTGCACCCATATCTCCTTCAGAGATAAGCTTCAGATGGTTGCAAATAGAGGCACCTGGGTGGCTCAGTCGGTTAAGCATCTCCCTTTGGCTCAGGTCATGATCCCAGGGTCTTGGGATTCAGCCCCTGCATTGTCCCCCTCCCTGCTCAGCGGGGAGCCTGCTTCTTCCTCTGCCCCTCCCTTCCCGACCCCCACCCCGAACCCCTATTTGTGCTCTCTCACTCTGCTCTCTCTCAAATAAATAAATAAAATCTTAAAAAAAAAAAGAGAGAAAAGGTTTCAAATATATTGCCAAAATGAAAATCTTCTACTGGCAAACAATTGGATTAAGCACATGGTAGTGCTGTGGAGACCTCCCATTTTGGTTGGTACACTGAGGCTTGAGGGTGCATTCCCCTCTTGCAATAAACCCAGGCAGGGAGGCAGATGTAAATAGTCAGAGGAAATGGAAAACAAATGACAACTGATTTGTAATACAACCCAAAATATTTGTTTCACAAGTTTTTCTCACTACTGGAATCAGGTTCTCTGTGGGTGTGAAAAGAAGAGCTGAGAAGGAAGGGCAGATGTGCAGAGGAGAAGACAAAAGAAATGAAGAATATGGGGGGGCAGAGCAAACAGAATCACATTTTGGCTTGCATGGGCATTCTGAACTGTGGACCCAGGCCATTTTTATGAGATATAACTGATATATAATAATGATAGATATCACAATAATGCAATAAAGAATATAATTACAACATACCACAAACTAGGATACTTCTTTCAGTTTTTCAGTCTGGAAAGTAGGTTTTTGATGAAGTCAGCAAAACCGAAATTATGGGAAGCTGAGGCCTCAAAAAAATACAAGAATCTGATATCATGTCAGTGAGCTTGAAAGTAAAATTGGTCTCCAAGTATTGCAGAGCAAGGCAGATGATTTCTGGTCTAAAAACTAATTGGTTACATTAAATTGGGCTCTGGGTTCCTTTGAGAATACCAATGTTCTTTAAAGATTTCTTGTAATCCAGATGTCCAAATCTCTTTAATCTGGACGAGTCCACCTGGGAATATATCAAAATGCAGCTTTCCTGTGAGGTTTTTCTCTTCATCACATCCAGGCTCCTATGAAGTCAGAGCCCTGCCGGCGATTTGTCTCTTAACATAACGGCTCCTTGTTTCAAGGCAAATCAGATGTACATTTAAATTAGTTGTAAGAGTTGACAAAAATTGCATAAAGGATCCAACCATCTTTCATCGGTGCATTTAATAGCCAAACAAAATAACTCTAACTTTAAGAAATCCAGTGCTTTCTACAAATTTTCTAGGAGCACTCACATTATTCTGGTACTCTCCTGTCACCTCTCACCCCAAACCTCTTCTGGTCTCATTCCCATCCCCTCTGTTTTTTCATCACTGTTTTCATCCACTGTGTCCTTTCCATCATCTCTTTGTGCCCAACGTGGGCATACTATCCTTTTCCTAATTCTCTAACGCAACGTTGTTTTGCGTAGCTGACTTGTACTAAATATTGAAGTAACAGAGAAGAATCTTAGCACCGATTAAGGAGTAACTCAAATAGATACGCAACATCAGCATTCTTGAATTTCCTTGGGCATCCTTTCCCTTATTGTAGCAATAAGAACTAGAGGTTGCAGTGTGGGTGAGTCAGAAGGGAATCATCCTTACTACTACGAGACCAAGTCTGTGTCCCAGATCAATCCTAGGACTCCCAGGGCCCAGAGTCATGTGGTATTGCATTCAAAGAAACAGTTAAGGAGCAAAAACAAGCTTCAATCTGTAACTGGATCAGCTGAAGGACATGAAAGTCATCTGGCCCACGGCCCAGAAGCCCTTCTCCCCTCCTCCACTCCTGTTTTCAGCTCCTATGGTTATTCATTCTCTAAAGCCCCTAGATCTCTGTTCTCTTACGTGACTCTTCCCAGTGCCCAGCCAAAGTGGATTCTTAATCCATCTCCCTCTCTTTAACACTTTACTGTGTACATGAGTTCAGCCTCTCAGGCTTCCTTTAGTCTCAGTTGTGTCTGGTTCCAGGATTCAGCACGACAGAAAGGAAGATAGCAGTTGACCATCAAGCAAGAATCTTCACCCACTGAGAAGCTGGGAAGGCAAAGAGGTGCAGGGATGCTAGAAAGGGAGGAGAAATCTGCAAGTGCAGACACTGACCATTCCTGTCCCCACTGTGCATTAATATTTTTTTAGTGGACAAACCCACCTTAGGAGGTTAGGAAGGTAATAAGGGCCTGTTAGGAAGGCAATGTCAGGACCATCCTTCTGGTAGAGGGAGGCAGTAGAGCAGTGGTTGTCCGAGTCTAGTCCCTGGACCAGCAGCATCAGCACTGCCTGGGAATCTGTTAGAAATGCAGCCCTTCGGGTCGCATTGCAAATCCATTGAGTCAGGCACACTGGAGGGGAGTCCAGCACCTTCAACAAGCCCTCCACGTGATTCTGAGTCAGCTAACGTTTAAGAAGTAAACATTTTTCTCTAGCCCGGACTCCTCCAGGCCAAGGAACCCATTGGACTTGATTCCAGTCCCAGCTCTGCCTCTTTCTAGCTCCAAGACCTCAACCAAACCATGTAAGTGCCCCAAGCTTGACAGTCCACATTGGACTTTCTGCTGCAGAAAGTCCTGTCAAAGCCTGGCCCCAAAAGAATTATCCTTCTTGACTCTCACCCACAAAGTCTACATCTGCTTTCTCTCTTCCTCCCTCTTTGGGGAGATGCTATCATCTACTCTGTCCGTAGGGTTGCCTCTTCTCCAAGACTGGGGACAGTTTTAATAACAGTAACAATAAAATATAATAATAATAATAATAATAATTCCTAACCCCTTTGTAATACTGACATTGAAACGACAGCTCCAGAATCCACTTGGTCAGCTTATTCTTGGCCAAGAGCAGGATTAGATTTGCTTCCCTGATGCAAACATAGTCCCTGAAAATTGGCACCCTTGGAAATGGGGGAAAGTGCTTTGACCAAACCCAGAAGTTCTATTAGGTAAATGGCTCACCCACAGTTAGAACAGGACCCGAGCAAGGGCTTAAAACCAAAAGTTGAAATAATGTTTCAATATTAAATCTCTCTCTCTCCACTCCTCACTTCCTAACCTCTCCTTCTCTTCAGCAAGCTCCTAGTTATCATGGGTTATAATTCTCAGTAGCAATTTCTCTCATTTTAAGTCATTTAAAACTTGCTCTAGAAGCTCTGTCCCTGGAAGCACAGCCTGAATACTGTGCCCTTTCGTGCCTGACCAGAGGGGTTTTGGTCAGCTGGAGGATTCTCCTGCCTAGTTTCTGATTCTCTGGATTCCGGGCTTTTCGGAAGAAGGTGGCAAATAAGATTGGTTAAAGAGGACTGCATCTTTATATGTAACATAAGCCGGAAGCCACCAAGGGAGAACAAGAGAGCAGTTCTAGAGAGCCAAGAGCCACACCTGGTACCAGCTTGCACACATGGTGGAAAGATGAGAGGCAGGAAATAGAAATCATCTCCACACCCAGAAATGCTCTCACACTCTCCAGAAGAAACTTTCTGGCTACCTAAACAAATGCTTCTCAAGTATTCAGGTGCATATGAATCACCTGAGGATCTTATTAAGATGTACATTTGATTAGGCAGGTCTGAGTGGGCTGAGATTCTGACATTTCTGACCGGATCCACAGGGACGCTGATCCTATGGGTGCATAGACTGCATTTTGAGTAGCAAGAATCTGATGTCTCCATTTGTGAGGTCCTTTGCTAAAAGCAGGAACTGTAAAAACATAAGAGATTCATTAGCTGGGAATAATAGCAAGCATTTCTGCTGAGTATTATCATCAGCAGAATGTAAATTAGCTGAAAATATTATCTTGCTGGAGTGCCTGGGTGGCTCAGTCAGTTGAGTGTCGGAATCTTATTTTTGGCTCAGGTCATGATCTCAGGGTCCTGGGATCAGACCCCACGTTGGGCTCCATGCTCAACTTGGGATTCTCTCCCTCCCTTTCCTTCTGTCCCTCCCCTCACTGGTGTGCATGCACTCTCTCTCTCTCTCTCAGATAAATAAATAAATAAATAAATAAATAAATAAATAAATAAAATCTTTAAAAAAATATTATCTTGCAAGGGCAAAAATGAACTATTGGGACTTCATCAAGATAAAAAGCTTTGGCACAGCAGAGGAAACAGTCAACAAAACCAAAAGACAACTGACAGAATGGGAGAAGATATTTGCAAATGACATATCAGATAAAGGGCTAGTATCCAAAATCTATAAAAAGCTTAGCAAACTCAATGCCCAAAGAACAAATAATCCAATCAAGAAATGGGCAGAGGACATGACAGACATTTCTGCAAAGAAGACTTCCAAATGGCCAACAGACTCATGAAAATGTGTTCAACACCACTTGGCATCAGGGAAATACAAATCAGAACCACAGTGAGATACCACCTCACATCAGTCAGAATGGCTAAAATTAAGAAGTCAGGAAATGACAGATGCTGGCAAGGATGTGGAGAAAAGGGAACCCTCCTACACTGTTGGCGGAGCAGCCACTCTGGAAAACAGTATGGAGGTTCCTCAAAAAGTTGAAAATAGAGGTACCCTATGACCCAGCAACTGCACTACTGGGTATTTACCCTAAAGATACAATTGTAGTGATTTGAAGGGGCACATGCACTCGAATGTTTATAGCAGCAATGTCCACAATAGCCAAACAGAAAGAACCCAGAGGTCCATCAACAGATGAATGGATAAAGGAGAAGTGGTATATATATACAATGGAATACTATGCAACCATCAAAGGAAATGAAATCTTGCCATTTGCAACAACGTGGATGGGACTAGAGGGTGTTATGCTAAGCAAACTAAGTCAATTAGAGAAAGACAATTATCATATGATCTTTCTGGTATGAGGAATTTGCAAAACAAGGCAGAGAGGATCACAGGAGAAGGGAGGGGAAGCAGCAAGATGAAACCAGAGAGGGAGAGAAAACATAAGAGACTCAGTCTCAGGAAACAAACTGAGGGTTGCTGGGGGGTAGTGGGGGTGGGAGGGATAGGGTTGCTGGGTGATGGAAGGTATGTCTTATGGTGAGCGCTGTGAATTGTGTAAGACTGATGAATCACAGACCTGTACCCCTGGAACAAATAATACATTATATCTTAACAAAAACATATATTATCTTGCTTGGAGTCTGTTGTCACCTTTTTCCAAAAATAAATGTTTTAAGTAGTATGAGTGTGTTGTTATTGTGTGTCAATGTGTATTATATTTCCATTTTTTTTTTAGCTAAACTTAGCTAAAAATGCAAAGCTAATTCCAAGGAGAATGATACAAGTGTTGCTCCTAGCCAGGCAAGTAGTTCAGTAGGTAGATCCTGGGTACAGAACCAGATGATTGAGGTTCCCGGCCTCTCACAGGCTATTTTCCGAAACACCACTTTGGCCAGTGCTTCTCATGCTTGTTTGAGAGGTTGAGTCCTTGCAAATCACACTGCTGCCCACAAAGCACAATGGATGAATGGACGAAATATTTATGTATTTCACAGAATGATACGATACAATTTTACTGGCAGAAACTACAACTCTGATACATGGATACAGTATACAAGAGCAACCTGCCTTCAATCCCTTTGGAATTACTGGTAAGACGAGAAGACGAGGTTAATAACACTAGCTCACAGAAGGAGACCTTTGATCCTTCAGCTGGAACCAAAGACATGCTGGAGAGCTTTGCTTCCAGTGCTAATGCAATGATCTCTGTAGGGCACACTAGGACTTCTACCATTATTCAGCATCCATGTGTACCAGATACTCTGCTAAGCACCTTGCAAATATCTCACTGAACTTGAGAACTATTCTGCTAGCTGAGTAGTTCATTACCTCGGTGTTACAGATGAGGGAAATAAAAATGGTTCCCTGCTACAGATCATTGGCAGAGTTCACTCCTCATTCATCTTGCAATGGGCCACTTACCAGCTACCAGCTCCTTCTCCCTTGCTAGAAATTCGCTTTCTTCACCAAGAAATTAACATGTGGATTTTGGCCAAGCAAGCCTCCATGGCACCATTAACCCTTTCTGAGTTAAGAATCCCTTTGACCATCCATTGAAAAACGTGAACCCTCTTCCCAGAAAAATGCACATAGGCAAATATGCCATTCTGCATTTAACTTCAAGGTCCCAAGCAAAGAACTTCTATCCTACAGAGTTTAGAGAGACAAAGAGGGCTTTTATGGGCTCCAAACGGAATATGACCTACTATTCCAAGCACTGGCCTGAAATATTTTCCTTAGCCATTTTCCTGATCATTTTATTTTTCAAATATTTATATTGATCAAAGATGAAACAAGTCCTAAATGTCAAAAATGTTTCTTGGCACCAGGGTGCCTATAGAGTTTCCAATTTTTTTTTAAGGCACTAGTCATCAAAGAGACTATCTTTTATTAGTAGACAATATCAGTTGAGATTAGTGAATGTCCAGAGAATGCTTGTTTCTCTTTCTCTTGGTATCTAAATGAAACAAGATACTTAAAGCATAACAATATTATTTCTCCCTCCTGGTTTTTTGACATAAGAAGAGACTTGAGCTGTTGACAAAAAATACAGAGGTGGGAAACACAGAGTTTGGTGGTTTCTATAACCTTCAAATATGAAAAAAATGAAGCAGGAGTGGGGAGGGAGGCAGAAAGGGAGAGAGAGGAGACAGAGATCAGATATTTATCCTCAGAATAACTTGAAATTAACCTTTGTTGTGCATTTTGTAGAGCCACAGTTTTCAAAGTGTGCCCCCTGAATCAGCAACAGCAACTCAGGGAACTTGTTAAAAATGCAAATCCTCAGCCCTCACCTCAGGCCTGTTGAGTCAGGATCTTTAGAGATGACACCCAGCAGCCTGATTTGAACAAGGCCTCACAGTGACTCTGACTCATGCTAAAATCTGAAAACCACGGGGATGGACAGATCTCTGACAGAAGTGACCCTGCCTGCTGGTCCTAAATCAAACCACTGATTCTGTAATGAACAGGGGACATGAAGGGTGCGATGGTGAGGAGACTAGTGTTCACTGAGCAATGACTCCAAGTCAGGGACATGCTTGTGGTCTCATTTCACCTTAAGCCCTAAGCATGTTTACTCTTATCTCCCTTTTAAAGCTTCTTCTTAAAAAAAAGAGAGTCCGAGAGATAACACCACTCCTCTGGCTTACAGAGCCCTACTAAGGAGTGGGCTCATGGTAGGAAATTTGACAAGTATAAAAAGTTATAAAGAAGAATCAAGGAACACCCACAACTCCACACAATTCCATGTACTTCCAGGTAGAATGTCCCCCTATCTAAGACCCAATTTAAAGGCTACTTTGTGGTCTCTAACAGAGCTCAGGTTCCAGGGAAGGTTCCTTTCTCTGAGATCTGAAAATCCAGGAACCAAAGCCTTAGCCCCCAGATATGTCCTCCTTCCCCCTCTAAAAGCAGATGTCCAGATCCCTTAACTCTCCCTCCATCCCTATGTATGATAATACACAGAAATAAGAACTCTGTGAAGTAAACAAGTGAGCTACAATAAATGTTGAAAGCTGACCTAAAATGAAGTGGGAGCTAAGACCCTCCTCTAAGATTAAGCCAGATGTAAAACAAGCTATTTATGCTCAGTGCCCTGAGAAAAGAGATGGAGGCTCCTTCTAAGACGTGTGCATCTTGTGCCGGGGACTAGAGAGAATGGCTGTCCCTGGCACCCGCCGCAAGTATCTGTCCCTGGCACCCGCCACAAGTATCTGTCCGGGGCAGGACATCATGGTCTCTGTACCACGAGCCAGGCATTGTGCTCCAGAGTCAGGGAATGGAAGTCATCAAAATTCTGGACAGCACTTTGTGATGTTTGGATGGTTCTCTGTTTAACCCCCTGTGGAGGCTGGTGTGTGTCTGTTTCATGCCAGACTCAGAGAAAAGAGTAAAGATAAAAGACACAAGGCTTAGGCTTATAGATGTTGTTTTCATAAAGTGTTTGTTTTCCTTGCTGTTAAGACCACTTGTCCAAGTGAATCATTTTGAGTTGTGTTTGATTAAAGTACCTCCAGAAAAAGAAAAAAAAAGAAGAAGGCCAAATGTTTTTAGAATATATAGCTGTAGGAGCCAAACATAATGAGTTTCCTCTTTGGGGAAAGAAAGAAAGAAAGAGAGAGAGAAAGAGAGAAAGAAAGAAAGAAAGAAAGAAAGAAAGAAAGACAGATGGATGGAGGGGAGAGGGAGGGAGGGAAGGAAGGAAAGAAAGAAAGAGAGAGAGAAAGAAAGGGGGGAGGAGGGAGACAAAGAGAGGGGGGAAGGAAGAAAGAAAAGGAGGGAGGGAGGAAGGAAGGGAGAGAGGGAGGAAGGAAGAAGGAAGGAAAGAAGGAAGGGAGGAAGAAAGAAAGAGAGAGAGAGAGGAGGGAGGGAAAGAGAGAGGGGAAGGAAGCAAAGGAGGGAAGGAGGGAGGAAGGAAGGAAGAGTGGAAGGCAGGGAAGGAGGGAGAAAGAAAGGAAGGAAGAAAGAAAAAGGAAAGTTTAGCTCTTTTGCTTGCCACTGATTCTATGAAACCTGGAAATAATTGCTGTCCCCTGGACCCAGAAGTCCTTAGCTTTCTCCTAACAAAATGAAAATGAAGACAACCTGCGAAGATTTTATATGGCAGAGGGGTGCCTGGGTGGCTTAGTCTGTTGAGTGTCTGACTCTTAATCTCAGCTCAGGTCTTGATCTCAGGGTCATGATTTCAAGCCCTGCACTGGTCACTATGTTGGGCAGGGAGCCTACTTAAAAGAAAAAGAAAAGATTCTCTATGATAGAGATTTGTCGTATTTAGCCTGTGGATAATTGAAATTTACAATGAGTAATTTTGTCAGAAGAATGCCTTTTAGTTTCAAGGGATCTTTATTATGTGTGCTAATGAGACAGTTTAGGATAAAGAAAGGAAGTGGGGTGTTTGTTTTTTTTTTTTTTTTTTTTTTTCTTAAGATTTTAAGAAAGAGAGAGAGAGAGAGAGAGAGAGAGAGAGAGCACAAGCAGAGGAAGGGGCAGACAGAGGAAGAAGCAGATTCCCTGCTGAGCCAGGAGCCGGATGGATGTGGGAGTCCACCCCAGGACCATGGGATTATGACCTGAGCCAAAGGCAGCCGACTAACTGACTTAGCCACCCAGGCGCCCCAAGGAAGTGGCTTCTAAAAAGGACACTACCGTGATGGAAGTTAAGGAGTAACACAAGATACTCACTTGTGAGAGAAAAGTTTCCTCATGTTTTACTTTACTACTTTTGAAGAGGCAACACATTCATGTAATTCAAAATTCATTTGGTGCAAAAGGACAAAGAGTGAAACAATCTCTACATGTCCCTGTTCCGCACGCCCCAGTTTTCCTCTCCAGGGCTTCTGCAGAGCCACCAGGGTCTTTTGTGTTCTGTCAGAGGGACATTATGCATAAACAAGCAACACACATAGTTCTTTGACCCAATTTTCTTTTTTTTTTAAGATTTTATTTATTTATTTGATAGACAGAAATCACAAGTAGGCAGAGAGGCAGAGAGAGAGGAGGAAGCTGACCCAATTTTCTAATGCCAATAGGAGCACAGTGTTTGACACACACCATTCCATGCCTTATTTTTACACTAAAAAATGTCTCTTGAGGGGCGCCTGGGTGGCTCAGTGGGTTAAGCCTCTGCCTTTGGCTCAGGTCATGATCTTGGGTCCTGGGATTGAACCCCGAATCGGGCTCTCTGCTCAGCAGGAAGCCTGCTTCATCCTCTCTCTCTCTCTCTCTGCCGCCTCTCTGCCCACTTGTGGTCTCTCTCTGTCAAATAAAAAATATTAAAAAAAAATGTCTCTTGAATATGTTTATGTTTCAGTATATAAAGGACTTTTCTCTATGTGATCTTTACCTTAAAATTATGCCCCATAACACAGGTTCCTTCTGTTGTATCTGTTTTGTCCCTTACTTTATGGTTTTTCTGTGCTTTTTGGGTTCTAAGCCTTCTTGCAATTCCTCTTACGTTTCATTTGACTTAAAGGACCATCAGATCTTTGTACCGCAGTGACCCTAAGCTTCTAAGAACTCTGGTGATGACACGTCTGAAGAACGTTTCTGAGGTTGGAACTTGAACCTTTCTGGAGAACGGATATGAACAGGAGGTAAGGAACAAGGAGTAGAGACAGGAGAAATGGACCCAAGATTAAAGAGAAAATAATGTCAAAGAACTAACATTAGGGATACATATATCCCTAATATATTCATCATGATTTGATGACCGAACCAGTAAAAGCTATTTTTCTATGAGGGGAGTCCAGCATGTGCAGAGGCAGCAAATATGCTAATGTAGTAGAGGAGGGATTACACTGGATAGGAAGCTGGGAGTGTGCGTGGTAGGCTACAGACATCTGTATCGTCTCTACAGATGCTGAATGCAAGTCAATATATTTCTACAGCCAATTTGGAAAAAAAAAAAGTCAAAAGGATTAAAAATGTACACATCCTATGAAATTGTTCCGAAACTCCTATTAAGAAAACAAGGATAAACAAATTTATCACATCATTTAAAACAGCAAAAAAATAGAAACCATCCAAATGTCAAGCACAAGGGATTAATGAGTAAATCTCTGCAAGCTGAAATACTATGAGCTGTGACACGTTTACAGGCATGAGAAAACATTCTCCATGTTTCTAAATTTAAAAGAGATTATAACAGCAAAAAGGCTCACTCTGTATATCTATTTCAATGTAATAATAATG
>RCUC01169063.1:0-51564 GCA_003697995.1 Taxidea taxus jeffersonii | reverse complement strand
GGCCCGATTCCCGGCTCGCGGAAACGGATGGTGGGTCACACAGCGTGGACCAAGGGCTGGGAGTCGGTCCGTGGGGGAAGAGCTCAAGATGCACACCTCTGCCCCGCACCCAGACCCCCTGGCCTTTCCCCTCTGCACCTGACCCCCCGGGCATCGATTTTTACAATCCTCAGGACACTGGGCAGTGGGCTTCACCCTCACAGAAGTACAGAGTGTGTCTGAACACCTTCCTTGGGCCCTCCCGGCGGTGTGGGCTGCCGCGATGGGTCTGCAAGTAAGGCTCGGAGTGGCCTGGCTAACGGCGGCTGGAGTGTGGCTGGACCGCACGGGGGTGAGCCGCTCGGCCGCATCGTCCTGCTTTCCGCCTGGGGCCCCGCGGGTGCTGCAGCCACATGGAGATCGGTGCAAGGCCCTGCTTGTCAGGGTGTCCCAGGCAACGCCCTGCCCGGCCCTCCAAAGCCGTCTACAGGCGTGCTTGGCGCGGCCTGGCGTTAAGTGCCCGAAGAGGAATTGGGCATTTCGTGAGCTTTCTGAGGCTGGCTTATCATGTACCATTTAGTACTAAGTAAGTGGATGTAAAGAGCTTTGTGAGAAAGTTCGAATCCAAAAATGGAACATTTCATTTAAAAACCACTGTCCCCTTAACCCTTACCAGGCTACTTAGCACAAGGCGCACATGCCTGAAGGCAGAAGAGGCCCGGGAATTTGCAGATCCGCATGTTTCCTTCAGCCGTTCAACCTCCGATGACTCTGGCCCAAGCAGGAATCAAAAGTTAATGCCCCCAAATCCTTCTGTAGCATTTCAGGCTTTCTCTCCCTTTTTTCCCTTCCCTTTGCAGCCTTCTCTGCAGCCTGAGGGCCGCGTGTCGTCCCCTGGGCCTGCTATGTCAGCTAGCTGGTGGCCTCGAAGAGCCACCCAGGGCTGATGGCTGGCGCGAGCTGCCCCCGGTGTCACCTCTGCCCAGCACCCTAGGATTGCTGCCTGGGAGAGGAGGGACGCGGGCTAGAATTACAGGCTCATCTTTCCGGGAGCCCGTGGCTGTTGGAAGGAAGCACTGTTTTTCATATCAAGGCTCAAACACTTTAATTGCAAAATAGTTATGTTATTGATTTTTAAAATTCATTTTCAGATGACTTTTTTTCCTTCCTTTTTTTTTAAGATGAGAGGTGGGATGGGGATGAGCGGGAGCAGGAGGGAGTGTACGTTCGCTCAGAGAAAATCGCTGGTACAGAGCCGCAGCGGCCTGGAAGAGTGTGAGGCATTAGAAGGTGCACGAGGCAGAAGGATCTCGACGAGCAATGCTTTTTATGTAGCTATCAGCAGGTCCCTTAATGGTTTTATAACTGTAAATGCTGTCTATGCCCTCCTGAGTGGGAGTAATGAGCATTAGTTAAGAGAGGCAAATGAAAAAGAAAAAAAAAAAGTAAACCAAGACATTAAGTGCTTTTTTTTGTCTCCTGGCTTTAAACAAGCCACTTTGCTGCAAACCAATGATCCTGCCTTTTTTTTTTTTGCTAGGTTAATAAAAACAAGAAGTGGCGTGAGCTGGCAACCAACCTAAATGTTGGCACTTCAAGCAGCGCGGCGAGCTCCCTGAAAAAGCAGTATATCCAGTACCTGTTTGCCTTTGAGTGCAAGATAGAGCGCGGGGAGGAGCCCCCGCCGGAAGTCTTCAGCTCGGCCGACACCAAGAAGCAGCCCAAGCTCCAGCCGCCCTCTCCTGGTAAGTGCGAGTACTGCAGCTGCCGCCGGGGAAAGGCTCGGCTTCTGAAGAGGCCGCTGCCTAGGAAAGTGAACGGAAGCGGGATCTTTGAGGAGGAGGGGTGTTTTGTAACAACCGCTCGACGGTGCTTAAGGGGAGAGAATACAGTTTGGGATGTGGCTGTTGGGGCCGACATTGCAAAGTCACCATTCTTCTGCTTTACCTTCTTAGTCGAAGGACACGTGGGAATTCCGAGCTCTCTGCCTCTAGTCCTTCTATAAGTATTTAAAAATACTCCTGCTAACTCCTCCAGGAAGCTGTGCGAATACTTCTGCACTCCCAGAAGACGCCACCCTACTACTGCTGCTGTCGGGGACACGCCAAGCTGGGTGTCTGCAAAATGAAATCTGGACTCGGTTTTTAACATCCCCTGCCCAGCAAGTCCTCCCTTGCAGGGACTTCATTAAACCCGGCATAGGAAAGGTCCACGCAGCCCTGTTTCTGAGCCCCAGCAGTCAGTGAGCTCCGACCTAGAGGTCAGGAGTCTTAGGAGTCCTACCTAGGAATAAGGCGATTTGCCTACATTCTCTTCAGCGAAACCAGAATAAGGAGACCTGCCTTCTCTCCAGCCTCTCCACTCAGCTGTTGGAGACCCTGCCATCCTATTAGCTCTCCCGCTAACCTCTGCTCTACCTGTTAGCCTTCCAGATTCCTGAATCATTACATTCTGATAAATACAGTATTCTTGGAAAGAAAATGGCATCACCCCCAGTTCTGGGGATGGTGACCTCACTCACGTTAAATCAGCTGTGTCCTTGCCTGGTCACATCCAAGCCCCGTGATGGTCAGCACTTAGCCACACTGTCCTACGTACAAGACGGGGCAGACCGTCCCTGCCATCTCCCGTCACGTGAACAGGATTGTTCTGGGACCAAATGCCAGCATTTCAGAAGCACTTACCGTGCCAGGCCCCTTTCTAAGTGCTCTACCATTTAATCTTTTTTTTTAAGATTTTATTTATTTATTTGACAGACAAAGATCACAAGTGGGCAGAGAGGCAGAGAGAGAGAGGAGGAAGCAGTTTCCCTGGCTGAGTAGGGATCCTGATGCGGGGCTCCATCCCAGAACCCTGAGATCATGACCTGAGCCAAAGGCAGAGGATTTAACCCGCTGAGCCACCCAGGCGCCCCTCTACCATTTAATCTTTACATCACCACTGTGATGCACATACTGCGTCAAAATCACAAAGTCCATGGGAAAGCTAACATAAGATCTGAATAACTGGCCCCAAATCCATTGCTGGTGGGTGGCATCCAGCTCAAGCAGTAGGCCTGGACCTACTGTACTGAAATGGCATTGTAACAGGGAAGCCTTCTATGCAGAGAAGGTGTCTGTGAGCCAAAGAAAGAAGCTGTTTTCCCCTTGTTTCCTCCAGTTGGTTTCTGGATGGCAGTGCGAGTGCCTGCAGGTCCCAATCAGGAGATCTCACATAAATACTTCATAGGGCCAAGATGCACTTGCAGGGAATGTACCAAGGTATATATTTAGACCTGACAGCTCTAAACACAATTAGAAATCCTCTCTCACCCCACCCTTAAGGATCCGAAGCCTTTGCAGTTACGGTATACCGTAAAAACTGTGAAATCTAATTTTAAAAGTCTCACAACATTACATTCAGTTCACAGAGTCAAACAAGCTGCCTGTGAACAGCCCTGAAACTATTTTTCCAAAATAAAAACTCAGTGGGGTGTAGGGACCAAAGTGGCGATGTCTGCAAAGATGTAAAGGTATATTTTATTTGCCAGGAAAAACTCATGTCACTGAATGGGCTGCACTTCCGTATGGAGAATAGCTCTCCCAGTGAGCACCAGCTTCAGTACAAGAAATCCCGCTGAGCCATAGACCCTTCAGAAAGTGTAGGGCCTGTTCTCTCAACAGTCAGCTCTTGCCTTTTTCCCTTTTTTTTAAACTGCCGTTTTTATGGCAACATTACCGTTTTAACTGCACAAAGGCGCCTGGATTGCAGATGTACTTCTGACAATACATTCTTCTCAGTGGTCCGCCCGGTCCCAAGTCTTGGGGAAGAGGGGTTGGGGGAGGAGGGCGTCCTGAGCCCAGCCGGACAGAAGGACACGCAGACTGGTCGGTAGGAATGTCAGCCCCCTAACCAAAAGCCAGGCTTTCCCCTGGCACCTGTGAGTCAGTGGCCTCTCTGAGTCGAGAACTAGCATTAAGGAAAACAAAATATATTTATTGTCAAAGGAGGAAAAAAAATTATTCCAAACCATGTGCCATGTCAGGACCTCATACACTCAGAATTTTTAGAAAACTAATTTTCAGCCAAACACTGTGTTCTTAGAAGTCGGTTTTTGCCATTGGAAGGCAACTGTGGTGCATTTCATCCCATCCGGGCAAACTAATCAAAAAGATTCCTAAGAAACGTGCTAGATGGCTTTTTAAACAGCCACTCTGAAGCACCCTAAATCCCCGACCCCTTGGCCATATAAGCATCGTGCCTCATGCTTCTGTGTTTGGTTTTGACTTGGTGAGGCTGGTGTGGGCTGAAGGTCATTTCTGCCAGCCGCCGGGGGGCAGAAGCCCTGAGTCCTCGGGGGTACCACGATCTTCACGGTCCCTGGCTTTCCCACGCCAGAGCTCCGTGTTAACGGTCTTCCAGTGACTCAAGAAGGACCCCGCAGGAAACTGGGCAAGGCCTGGGGTACAGCTGCACCTCTGAGGGCAGTGGGACATCTCGTTACAGTAAGCCTGTACAAGTTTGTGGGGTTCTCATGGTCAGCTGCAAGACTCACCCCCCCCCCAAGTGGCCAGGCCACCTGGAAGGTGGGGGGTGGGGGGGCCAGGTTGGGGATGAGAGTTGAACAGGGTAGCTCCACATTCAGTTAGTAAGTCTGTAACCAAAAACCCATCCATCTTTGCTGGCAGGTGGCTGACTGCATTTCTATTATTAGCTGACAGGTGATGTCACAAAACCTGTCATGGAGCCAACTAGGGAATCCTCAGTGGAAGATAAATGAGAAAGGGGTTCAGGTTATAAACAGAGGTGCCCTCTGGGTGACCTCTAGTCACGGTAGACCTGGGACATATCAGCTATCCTTCCTTCTCCCTGCCCTCCTTCCCACAACCCCAGCCAGAACTAGGGCACCAGCTTCGTGCTGTGTAAATTATCTTCCCAGCTAGGAGTCTGGCTGTACAGTCTGAAGTGTGTGAATGTACTTAACCTTCAATAACCTTTCCATTGTTTACTTTCGAGTATACATTTGTAGCTTCTGGCAAAAGGTAGGGAGAGCCTGCAGTGTGTGCCGGCCTCATCTACTAATGGAGCTTCAAGAGGGTGCGTTCTTTTTTTTCTTTTTCCTGAAAGGAAAGGAAACAACACTGGCAGAGGAAAGGGTTTTTCCTTTTTTTTTTTTTTTTTTTAAATTAGCTGTAAATGTGAATACTTACAAATAAGGGTCATTCTGAAATCCCAGCCTGTGAACCATGTTTCCAGGGAAGCCGTGCGATCCACTGTGCGGAGTCTGGTCTGGGATTTAGGAAGCACTTTATTTCTCCTGCCCGCTCAGTGGGGCAGTCCCATCTGTAGGATTATCCTCCTGTATTTATAGAAGACTCCACTTTTTTCTTTGATTACAGTCTACTTATTTAATCTGTAGTTCCAGGCTTTCACCAAAATCTGATTTATAAGCATGCATTACTAAGCTTTTCTTTTGCAATAGCTACTTGAAAAAGATCTGTTTTTCAAGTTTGTCTTCCTGGCATCTCTGAGAGCCTCCCTGAGTCACTCTGGTCCTAGGCACTCAGGGGACACCTTATACAGCCCTGGTGGCCAGTGCTCAGGATTCATTCCCAAGCAGGCGGGGCAGGGGGTGGGGGGAGACCTGATCTCACCGGAGACCTCCTATTCCGCTGAGGCTTTCTGAGTAGGAGTGCTGGATTCATTTCCATCTCGGACTCCTTCCCAGCGTGCTCCATAATCTGCAGTGATTTGTTGAACCCCATTTCCTCGACAGTTAGATGCGGCTGATGGTAACTGTAGTGAGTCTTGGACACCTCCTAAGACGGGGGCTTCATGATAATAACATATACGGTAGCGTAAGTGACGATAAGTCACTTACAAGCAGTCGGTAATTCCGCCATTTGTAACACTTCTGAAAGCATTTATTATAAACTGCATGAGGGCAGGAATTAATGTCTTTTTTGTCAGTTTGGGACACTGCTGGTGCATGCGGAAGTAGAAAAAAACAATATAGTAAGCAATATAGCAAGCATGATATTTATTCAATAAATATTTGTTTAACAGATGAAGGCAAGGTCTATTGGGCACGTAACGTGCAAAGGTTGCTGATAAAGCAGAAGCCTTTAAAATACTGTGTTTTCCAATGGGATGAGTTTTAAGTTTTGAAAAGATCTGCTCAAATCTGAGCTCTGTTATTATAATGTAATTATAGCTAAAGCCAAATCTCAGGTCTCTGATAATGACATTAAAGAACTCCAAAGAGCATGACTTTGGTTTTGTTATAACAAATCTGATTCCGTATCTCTAAAAATGACTTTATTAATGACACAGCATAGAGACACATCCAGACATTGGGCAGGCATTGAAGTGACATAAGGCTCATTACTAATTTGTGTCATTGTGTTTCAACTTAAACATTTCTCATTGCCTAAGATCTGGTACTAATTTTTCTAATTTTTTCCCTAAAATAGCACAGTAGTCCATCAAATCAGTATACCAAATTTTTCATCCCATTTTTTTCCTTACTCTCAGACATTTAGATTATCTCTATTATAAACAACACTGAAATAAACATTTTTCTGCCTAAAGCCTTCTTTTAGATTAGATTGTTTTCTTGAGATAAATACCCAGAAAAGCAATTACCCAGTCAAGAGATTATAAATATGTTTTATGGCTCATAAATGAAATATGTTGCCAAATAGATTACTAAAAAACAAACAAATAAAAAAACTTTTACTAATTTTCACTATAAATAATATAAGAGCAACTGATTTTATTGTATGGTTACCATAATGGATGCTGTTACTATTTCTGATAAGCTGGTGTTGTGTTGTCTCTCCTTTTTTCTTCTTTCTTAAGTAAGTAGGAGGGATGAGCTTACTTGATAACCTCTCGTTTTTTCCTTCTTTTCTCTCGATGCTACTACTGTCAGCTAACTCAGGATCCTTGCAAGGTCCACAGACCCCCCAGTCCACTGGCAGTAACTCGATGGCAGAAGTTCCAGGTGACCTGAAGCCCCCGACCCCAGCCTCCACCCCTCATGGACAGATGACCCCGATGCAAGGCGGAAGGTATGCAGAAGCGTCTCCGTGAGCCCCACGACCGCAGATCTTGGGAGACCACGTGGTGTCAAACGTTGCTCTATTCGTGTCATGATTTTTGGATGGTTTTTACATTCATTTTCAAGTTAAACTTTTTCCCGATCAAGCGTTTGGTGGCAGCCCCTGCTACTCCTGAAGCTCCCCTCTCCTGTCCTTCTCCTGTCTTCAGAAGCGGCACGGTCAGTGTGCACGACCCGTTCTCCGACGCCGGCGACTCGTCGTTCCCGAAACGGAACTCCATGACCCCGAGCGCCCCCTACCAGCAGGGCATGAGCATGCCTGACGTGATGGGAAGGATGCCCTATGAACCCAACAAGGACCCCTTCGGTGGAATGAGAAAAGGTGAGTGCAGGGGGACCTCTGCCCGGGCTTGGTCCAGAGGACGTTCTCTCAGCCATCGCACAGCCAGTTCACTTACCCATTCGAGACATAGCTGAGTCCCTGCTCCTGGGCCTCCTAGATTTCGGCCCTTGGAGGACTGACACGCGCGGTGCGCAAGCGTGCTCGTGGCGCCCCCTGGCGGCGCGGGTGGTGTCCTACAGCCCGGGCTCGCGAGAGCTCGTGGCGCCCCCTGGCGGCGCGGGTGGTGTGCGGACAAATCAGGGTTAAAGCACAGATCGGTAGTTAAAGATGGTGTTGATGGGAGAAGGGACCCCGACACAAAAGGAAGAAAGGACACAAAAGTGCAGGGGCGCCTGGGTGGCTCAGGGGGTTAAGCCTCTGTCTTCGGCTCAGGTCATGATCTCAGGGTCCTGGGATCGAGCCCCGCGTCAGACTCTGCTCAGTGGGGAGCCTGCTTCCCCCCTTCTCTCTCTGCCTGCCTCTCTGCCTACTTGTGATCTCTCTCTCTCTCTGTCAGATTAAAAAAAAAAAGTGCAGGGCTATGGGGTGGAGGTCGTGGGGGGGAGGGACATCCCATGAGAAAGGGTGGTCGGGAGGGGAGGGCTTTGAGGAGGTGTCGGTTACCCGTGGCCACCCGAGGAGTGAGGGGCCAGTCAGAGAAGCACAGGGAGTTGGGGGAGGCTCGGGGCAGGAGGGAGCTTGGCATGTTTGAGGAGGTGGAAGGCGTCTGGGGCGTAGTGAGCTGGGTTGGTGCCGCCCGAGCACATCGGGACCCCTGGGACCAGAATTTCAGCCTTCATGGGCGTGTGGATGAGTTTGGACTTTTACCCTAGCTGAAAGATGTTCTGCAGCAAGTAACACGACTAGGTTTTTGTTAAAAAATAACTGGTGGGGCGCCTGGGTGGCTCAGTGTGTTAAGCACCTGCCTTCCGATCAGGTCATGATCTCAGGGTCCTGGGATCGAGCCCCGCATCGGGCTCCCTGCTCAGTCGGGAGCCTGCTTCCCCCTCTACCATCCCCCCACCCAGTCATGCTCTCTCTAGCTCTCTCTCTCAAGTAAATAAGTAAAATCGTATAAATAAATAAATAAGTGGAGAATGTGTTGGAGGGACCCCTGTGAGGGCCCCAGGGAGAGATGACAGGATGGAGTCAGATCCCGGCAGCGAAAGAGAGAAGTGGACATACTCCCTGGGTGTTCTGGATGGCGAGTGAACAGGCTGAACGTGGAGGTCCCAGGGGACGAACCAAGTGATACGGACTGGGAGGGTGAGGACTTACCCCCTTGGAGGTGCACAGCTGGAAAGCAGAGGCTCACTGTTCATGCCTGTGCTGGGGACAGGAGGGACAGGAGAGAGGGAAGGCCCAAGGTGACTCTGGGATGCGTTGAGGTGGTAGGTCATGGAGGGTGTCGGTCTGCAGCCGGGCAGAGCGTTGGCATTAGGAATCATTTTAGAGAACTAAGCAGAAAAGTGGGACGGAGCACTGTGGCTCAGATGGGACTGCGAAAAATATGGGAGAGCTCTGACCGACATTAGCCAACACCCAGCAGGGTGTTGCCCCTTATGTTGCTCCATCCCAGGCCTTCACTGGGCACCGAAATGTAGCATCTAAGCCTCTAAGCCTCGGCCCTTTGAGTGCCTCCCCAGCCGCACGCGCTCCAAGTGCTGGTTGGCACTCTTCCAAGTGCAGCTGGGCTGTGAAATTGAGGCATGATGTGAATATCATTGAAAAAAATACAGAAAAGTAGTGAATACAATTTTTACAGAAGTACTTCTTCAGGGATTCCTTAAACGATAGTACTTCCGTTCGATTTAGATGTTTGGGGTGTTCGAATTTCTTGATATCTTGTCTTAAGTAGAGAGAAACATAAAGCCCAAAGCCATGATTTTCCCAAGTGTTATGGACCAGCAAAAAATAAAAATGAATAATTTCAAGATTTTAAATATTAGGTGTGTATCATTTAATAAATAAGATTACATTTAATATCTATTTTCTTATGTGCCATTTCAGATATCTGTTACACCGAGGAAAATAATCTATAATTTTTCCTTTCAAAAAGTTTCAGAGTTGGCGTATTCGAAGTAAATATTCTGCAGAACATGCAGTACATCCATAAGCTTGGAAATTCACAAGCCTTGTAAATGTTGGAGGTAGCTGTTTTTCTTAGTGGTATGAGAGACTAGAAAGAACATTTTGTTAGTGCTGATGGTGGTTGTGTCACTTTTTTAGACTCTGAAAATAGGCCAGTAACATGGGGAAAATACTTAATAGTGTTTGGAATCTGGCTTCAAGAGTTAGGGGATATCCTGTGCAGTCTCCTACCTGTATGCTAGATTGGACAGAGGGAGTTGCTTCGCTTTTTTTCTGCGAAGTCTTCCTTAATATGAAAATAAACAGGGCGGGGGGCATGACTGTGGGCCACGTGTTAGGCGCTGGCTAGCTGTATAATAGGTTTACATCAACCGTGTAAACGATACAGTGGCTCAGAGGGGGGCCCTTCTCACATGTCCCTGGGATGCTTCAGCTCACCTGCTACCTCACGGTGCTGCTATGTTTAGCACCAAACGAAGGCAGAAAAACAGAAAACCCACACGACACAGATTTTTGTGTAGCCCTGTCCCTGTTATAATAAAGTTTTACATTCCTCAGTTCACATTATTCTGTCCATGAACTTGGTGGTGCTCTGGCTTTTCATGTAATGACCAGCATCAGGGGGAAACCACGTTCTCTGCTGCTGTTGCTGCCCTGAGCTGCAGTGTGGGGACACGGCCAGTGGCAGAGCCTGTCTGAGTCTCGGTGCCCAGAGCAGCCTCGGCCCACCCGCCCACCCGCCTGCCCCACCAACTTCCTGAATTCATTACCAGCCAAAGGACCGGCTACTGAACAAGTGAATATTTATATATTGTGTATCTAAACAGTGTATTTTAAATACCCGTTAATATCTTTACGCATAATCCTACTTCTTTTATTTTGAGAGGGAGGGAAAGGGCGGCCAGAGGCTTGGAGATAGGGAAAGAGAGAATCCCAAGCAGGCTCCATACCCAGCACAGAGCCCAACTCGGGACTCGATCTCACGACCCTGAGATCATGACCTACGCTGAAACCAAGAGTTGGACGCTTAACCAACTGAGCCACTCAGGCACCCCACCTACTTTTTCTCTTTCTTTTTCTTTTTTTTTTTTTAATTTTATTTTGAAGATTTTTATTTATTTATTTGAGACAGATAGCCCAAGCAGTGGGGAGGGGCAAAGGGAGAAGCAGATTCCCCCTAGAGTAGGGAGCCAAAGGCGGGATTCAGTCATGACCTGAGCAAAAGTCAGATGCTTAACCGACTGAGCCCCCCCGGGGCCCCTACTTGTCCTTTTCAGTGCTCTAATACTGAAGGGCTTGTTTCATAATATTTTGCTGTTATAAAAAATGATGCAGTGATTATGGAATGAAGCAACTGTTTTTTTACATCTGCAATTGTGTTTCTATGAAATAGATTCCTAGAATAACCAAATCATGGGATATGAACTTCTGCCTTCCTGAGTATCTTTTACTACATAACAAAGTACCACCCAAAGTGGTTTTTCCACTTTGCTGGCACCCCATAGGTCAACGCTGGTCACATGACCATGCCCAAACTCATTGTGGGAGGAGACTTCATAGGCTATAAATACCCTTGGGGGGGTCACCAAAATAATAGCCCTCACATAATAGCTATTGACAACAGTTGACCAAGTTAATACTCTTCACATGAGCATGTCACGGTGTGTGGACCCTCCTCCCCCACCAGCAATGACCAGTATTGGTCCTTTGCGTATTTAATTCGGAGAGGGAAAGTCTCATAATTGTTTTAACTTGGATTTCTTTACTTCTTTTTTAAGATTTTATTTATTTATTTAACAGAGACAGTGAGGAGAGGGTGTTCAAGCAGGGGCAGTGGGAGAGGGAGAAGCAGGCTTCCCGCCTAGCAGGGAGCCCAATGCGGGGCTTGATTGGAGAACCCTGGGATCGTGACCTGAGCCGAAGGCAGATGCTTAACAACTGAGCCACCCAGGCATCCCCTTAACTTGGATTATTTAATTATTAGTGAAGTCACACATCTTTTCGTATACTGAAAATATACTGATTAGCTACATATTTTTCTTTTCTTCTGAATGTCCATTTATTTGCCCATTTTTTTTAATCTAATGGTTTTTTCTACTGGCTTTTTAAGAATTTTTTGTGTATCATGGAATTAAGCTATTTAATTATCCCCCTTAATGTCTGTGTACCTCTGTTTTTACATTTATAAAATGGAAAGTAACATCAGAACTTAATCTGCCACATGTTGACTTGAGCTTGAATAAGATAAAATACGGGAAAGCACAGTGCATCCCACCGGTGCTGGACTTCATTATGTGCGCTCTCCTCTAGCCAAACAAACTCTATCAGCTCACCAAAGTTTAATCAGCTTTTGCTTCGAATAACATAAAAGTGACCTTCCTAAGATGAAGAAAGGTAGCAGGACTATATATCAATTAAGATTTGCATTAAAATGTTTAATTTGCCTACAGGCTAGTTTCTGGGCTTGACCCAGTTTCCTTCAGGCTCTGAGCTGATGCTCATTTGCATATTCGACCTAATTGCCACTCTGCACCCTGGTAGAAACCCCTAGCATCTCATCCATTCTTGAGTTATTCTTAATTCCCTAGTGGTTTTCTTTACCCTGATTTTACAGTGAGTCAGTAGGTGGGTATTCATGTTAAATTTTGGTTTTTTTTTACTTTTTTCCCCTGAAACGGAAGGGAATTAGCTTTATTCCTACAGTCGACCCTTGAACAACAGGGGTTCAACCTGCACGAGGCCGCTTATACACAGAATGTTTGCAATAAATAGATGTACGGTATTGTAAAGTGTATTTTCTCTTACAACTTTCTTAACATTTTCTTTTCTTTAGCTTACTGAAGAATACTGTATATGATACATGTATTGTGCAATATATGTGCTATTTTTTTAAAGATTTTATTTATTTGAGAGAAAGCACGTGTGAGCAGGGAAAGGGAGACGCAGACGCCCCTGCTGAGCGGGAGCCCAATGTGGGGCTCGATCCCAGAACCCAGAGATCACGACCTGAGCCGAAGGCAGAGGCTTAACTGAGGAGCCACCCAGGCGCCCCTCTACTGTATTGTGCACGTTATCACTAAGGCTTCTGGGCAGCAGTAGCTTATGAGTAGTTAGGTTATGGGGGAGTCCAAAGTTACACGTGGGTTTTCACCTCCGTGGGGTCAGCACCCCTAACGCCTGGGTGAAGGGGCACCTGTACGTGCGTGTTGTCTCTTCCTCACGCCCACTGCATGAGGTGACATGACCAACCTTATTGTATAGACAAGGGATGAACCCCAGAAGTTTGGCTGCCCCAAGAAAGGGCCTGTGTTCACTTCCTACGTTGTTTCATAACAAATTAGCATGACCTCAGCAGCCCAGAACAACATCCATGTAGGACCCCACGTTCCTGTGGGCTCTTGGCTTGAGGTCCCCCCCCCGGCAGACATCAGGGTGGCGGCCTGGACCCCACTCGTCTGCAGCGCAGGGCCCTCTCCTGAGCTCGTTCAGGTTGTGAGCTGATGGGGGTCCTTGCAGTTGTCCGACTGAGGTCTTGTTGTCTGGAGGACTGTCGTCTGGGGGCCTTCACAGTGTTAGGGGCTGCCCCCCGCCCCGTTGCTAACATGTGGCCGTCTCCACCGCATGGCCGGTGCTTCTTCAAGGCCAGCAGGAGAGTAAGTGTCCTGACCACCAGACACGGATTTAAGGGACACAGTTGTATAATCTCCCTTCTGGCTGACTGCCCGTCAGCTGGTTGGTGACTTTAGTTACATCTGTGAAATCCCTTTAGCCATATCACATATGTGATGGTGGCAGCAACATTCCCACCATATTGGTGGGTTCTACTCCTACTCAAGGGAAGGGGCTCTTACGAGGCCTGTACATGGGGTAAGGGATAGGGATCTTGGGGTCCATCTTGACTCCAGACCTCACACTCTTTGGTTTGTGTTGTTGTCAGCCATATTTAAGAGCAAGATAAACATCTGCCATATTAAGGATTACAGAAACGACTGGAAAGGGCTATTTGGGCCCCTTGGCTTTTGCAAATGCTTCATTTTCTATGTGTTCTTTAAAATGTTGCAGTGCCTGGAAGTAGTGAACCCTTTATGACTCAAGGACAGATGCCCACTAGCAGTATGCAGGACATGTATAACCAAAGTCCCTCTGGAGCGATGTCCAGTCTGGGCATGGGGCAGCGGCAACAGTTTCCCTATGGAGCCGGTTACGATCGAAGGTGAGTGTTTTCTGAGGTGACCATGAGGTGTACTGGGACCTCTCCTCACACACGCATTTCTGAGCCCTGGTAGCTGCTGACAACACATGGACCTGCTTTCCTGCTGGGCTCCATAAGGATGGCGTCAGGGGGCTGCCTTCAGCAAAGCTGACCTCAGCAGGACCGCAGAGAAGGGCTCCTGAGAGCCAGGAGGCCCCAAGCAGCGGTGGTCCTCCCAGCACCTGGATGCCCTCCTGATGCCACCACGGCCACCACACCTCCAGCTTCCTCGCACGGCCTCACAAACTCAGGGTTCGCAGCCCCGCCCAACCCCCTCCCCACCTGCATTTCTTCCTTAGGGAAATGCTCACACACTGGGGGGCCACGCTGGGCTTCCTGCACCCCCCCGGGGTGACAGGGAGCTCCGGGAAAAGTCTTCCCTCCCCGCCTTGGTTTTTCAGGTGTTTCCATTCTTCCCTGCAAACATTTTAAACAGAGAAGCTACTTTGCTCCTTGAATAACATCTCTTGAGGAAAGCCACAGCAGTCTTTTTTCCAGATACTTCTTCTCAGGATGGTATCTGGACACTGAATAGCAAGTTGGGTTTCGGTGCTCATCCACATTATTTTTAGTGAGACAGAAGGACAGTCTTTGAAATGTGTCTGAGGGGTGACAGAAAACCAGCTCACGGTAGACTCCTGTGAAGAAGGCCCCTTAGCCCTGCCCCCGACTTAAATGCTGACTCTCAAAGCACCTTCCCTTGCTGGTATGTTCTTTGCCTCCTTGATAGAGAAGTGCTCAGAAACAAAGTCTTTAACATAATATCTGATCTTTTAAAGAAAACGGAGGCACATCAGAAGGCTCTTCTTCTAACTGGAGTCACAGACCCAGGCTCAGGGTAGGGACGGCCTCGCTGGGTTCCTGCAGAAGCCGGTGGTCCCCACACTGCCTCCTCACTGCCGCTCCCGCAGGCCGTGCGCTGGCCAAGGGCAGGCGCCAAGTCGTGAGAGCCGTGGGGAGGTTTCCGCAGCGGGGAAGAAAGTTTGAAAATCACTCTTTAATTACCAAACAAGCTCTTTCTGGCGCCTAGTCCCTGAGACCGCGGAGCCATCACAAGCTTGAAGTGATTTGGTTCTGTCTAGACTTAAGAATCTAGATTCCTCCTTCTTACCCTGGCTGTGGTGCGGGGAACTTGTGTTAGTGATGTCTGCATGAGTCAGTTACCCATCATGGGTAGTCTACTAGATTGGAGATTTTATTTAGATTTGTTTTTGAGGATCCAAGAGAAGCTTTTTTGTTTTGTTTTTGGCTGACGAGATTGGAAGAACACTTACTCTGGAACATAGGTTCTTAAAGGAGCCCCGGGAAGCGCACTGCTCTGTTTCTCCTAGAAGACTTTCTAGAACTGGGTTAAGTCATTTTGGCTCTGCCGCATTAGGGTTTACCTTGTTATGTTTTCTGGAAAGTGTTACTTGTTCAGCTTAAATTTTATCTGTGTTGGTTATTCTTTCTTTCCTCCCAATGTAAGCTTCCTTCTAGCTACTAACGCCCTTAGCGCACACTTCCTCTCTCTGTATCTGTTTTGTCTGTGATGGTCTCAAAATCCATTTGTTTTCTTTCTTATTCTCACCCCTTGACCACTGTAGGAACATACTCAGTGCCAGTCCCCTCTCTCTTATAGGATCCAGTCAGTATACTAACTAAGCCGGTTTATCCCTTTAAACTGCAGATCTATCGCTCTGTCACACACACTGTTTTTATGGTATTCATAGTTTCTCAATGTAATGGGAGTTGGAAAATAAATGTTATTTATTCCCATTTTCAGATTTAATATAGGAGCCCATTTAAATCAGCCCTGTCATTCTTATAAGTCCTCTCTATTATTCTTTCCTGTGGCCTTTTAGGGTCACAGGGCTTCAAAATTTTGAGTAGCTGTATTTTAACAATTATTAGCTAACTCAGTATCATTTGGATTAAATGTGGAGTGTGCTTTAAAAACATTGGACATTTTGTGTTCGTAATGAGAAATAAGTGAAGACATTTTCCGTGATTATAGGTCTGTGTTCTGGCGCTCCCGGAATTCCTGTTTCATTCTGAGATTGTCTGTCTTGTCTCTGGCTCTCATTAATCCCTGCCCTCACGGTGCCCCATGACGCTCAGGCCCGGGGGCGCGTCGGCGGGCGGGCAGGGACTCTCCTCAAAGGCCCGGGGGGCCGGCCTGTCCGGCCGGGGCTCCTCGCACACCTACTAACCAGGAGACTGGCAGCATTCCCAAGATGGGTGTTGCCATCCCTGTGGCTAAAAGTTAACCTGCTCTTTCTGCTCGGCGTGCCTCTGTTGGAAGGTGTGTGCAGTGAAGGAAAGACAAAACCAGTAAGGGCTGCGGGATTTCCAGAAACGAGCTGTTGGTTTCTCTCTTGGCCCGAGGTCCTTTGACAATGTGTTCTTTGAATGCCTCATTCTAGGCATGAACCTTATGGGCAGCAGTACCCAGGCCAAGGCCCTCCCTCAGGACAGCCGCCATATGGAGGACACCAGCCCGGCCTGTATCCGCAGCAGCCGGTGAGTTGGCGAGCGGACACACGTCTCCGTGCTTTCGGTCGAAAACCCAGACTTGTGTTACTTCTGAAGCGTTTCAGGGAGTATAAGAAAAAGGAGTAGCATCAGGATCTCCTTGCTTATGCTAGAAAATAGTATTGGGATTTCGAAGTCAGCAGATTTTAAAAAGCTCTGGATATATGGTATCCTGAAAGAAATGTAACGTGTTGTAGGAAGTAAAGGACATTCAGCCTCATTAGGACTAACCAGTCTGAGTAACGAATGTCATATATAACGAATATAGCATGTCTGTCATGTGTGTTGTCTATCAAATGCCATTTTTTAGAACAGAAATTTGTTGGTGTTTTACAGACGATGTGCAGATAAAAAAACAACTTAAAATATTAAATACCAAGAATGAAAGTTAATCAGTTTTTTAAAAATGAGATACTAATGACCACATATTTTGCCCAGCAAGGATGGTTGATGCCGTTTTACACGGCCGTAGATCTTGGATTGTGTAAGGTAACCTTACAGTTATCACTACTGATGCAGAGAATTGCATGTCGTGCCATGGCTGTTCAGACACAGAAATTTGCTATTTCTTTCTTTCTTTTACGGTTTTATTTATTTTCGAGAGAGAGAGAGAGAGAGAGAGAGCGTGCATGTGCGAGCAGGGAGAGGGGCAGAGGGAGAGGGAGAAGGAGGAAGCAGGCTGCCCTTTGAGTGTGGAGCCCGATGCAGGGCTCAGTCCCACAACCCCGAGATCATGACCTGAGCCGGGACCAAAGAGTCAGAAACTCAACCGACTGAGCCACCGGGGCGCCCCAAGAATTTGCTATTTCTAAACAACTTTTCCGGTGTAAGACCTCTGGTAACATAGAGGGGGTTTTAAACATTTAATATGACTGGAGGATGTACACACAGTAAATTCTATTACTAAACCAGCTGACCTTAAGCAATTTCCGAGGAAGGTGAAAGAACACTAATTACCGCGTCAGCATCTTTCTCCCGTCAGGAGGGTCCCACTCGGATGAGTGCTGGTGCCCGGGGGGTCCCCAGGGGGGAGCCTAGTACACAGGCGATGCGGGCCCTGCTGTCAGAGGCTGGGGCCGGCAGGGCTTTCGCTGGAAGTCGGGGTGGGGGCCAGGGACCGTAGGGTGTCAGGACAGCAGGTCCAGTCTGAGGAGCTGGATGCTGTGTGGAGACATTTCCGGAAAGGTAGGCCTGAGGAATCTCTGGACTCCAGGAACCATGCAGGCTGGCCCTCGGGGAGCCCAGTCCATGCCAGAGCGAGTTCTCTTGCGACCTGCTGAGGCCGTTTCGTGTAGCTCTGGGCCCCCGGCGAGCGTTGCCCATGCGGGGGTCGCCAGAGCCTGTGCCCCCCATACCGCAGCCCTAGGAAATACCGAGGCAGGGGCTACCAGGAAAGAGAGAGGAAGCCTTTGTTTCCCCACAGAAAATGCCAAAGCACGGGCAAACTTCGGGAACCCTCTTCGGAGTACGTGCCGCGGCCCTTATAATCCCGAGCGGGGGCCTGGATTGTTAGTCCCAGTTGTTTGGGGAGCCGCCCCTATTCGCTTTGCAATGAGCATCCTGCCAGGTAATAGCTGTTTTGCCTGATTGACGTGTGTGATTATACCTGTGAAAGCACATCAGTATGATCTGTCTTGCTGCGAATTTCAGAATTACAAACGCCATATGGACGGCATGTACGGGCCTCCAGCCAAGCGGCACGAGGGAGACGTGTACAACATGCAGTACGGCAGCCAGCAGCAAGAGCTGTACAGCCAGTACGGGGGCTCCTACTCGGGCCCGGACAGGAGGCCCATGCAGGGCCAGTACCCGTACCCCTACAACAGGGAGCGGATGCAGGGCCCGGCGCAGATGCAGCCGCACGCCATCCCGCCTCAGATGATGGGCGGCCCGATGCAGTCGTCCGCCAGCGAGGGGCCGCAGCAGAGCATGTGGGCGACGCGCAACGACCTGCCTTACCCCTACCAGAGCCGGCAGGGCCCCGGCGGGCCCGGCCAGGCGCCGCCCTACCCAGGCATGAACCGCACGGATGATATGATGGTACCCGATCAAAGGATCAACCACGAGAGCCAGTGGCCTTCTCACGTCAGCCAACGTCAGCCTTATATGTCCTCTCCCGCCTCCATGCAGCCCATCACGCGCCCGCCTCAGTCGTCCTACCAGACGCCGCCGTCACTGCCAAACCACGTGTCCAGAGCCCCTAGCCCCGCCTCCTTCCAGCGCTCCCTGGAGAGCCGCATGTCCCCCAGCAAGTCTCCCTTCCTGCCCTCTCTGAAGATGCAGAAGGTCCTGCCCACCGTCCCCACGGCCCAGGTCACGGGGCCGCCCCCCCAGCCGCCCCCCATCAGAAGGGAGATCACCTTTCCCCCTGGCTCCGTCGAGGCATCACAGCCAGTCCTGAAGCAAAGGCGAAAGATTACCTCAAAAGATATCGGTAAGCGTCCCGGCCCTGGTCCCGAAACGAGCCCCAGTCGTGATCTGGAGCTCAGGTGCGGCTCCCCCGTCCCCCGGGGATGAGCGTCTCGGGCCCACGGGCTGCCAGGACACGTGTTCGCTGGGCAGCGGCGCCTGAAAGCCCTGACCTGAGCGCCGACTAACCGGCTACCACTGGTGAGAGAGTCGAGCTCCAGGCGAGACACCGGGGGTCCTCGGTCACTGAGCTCCGTGCCACATGCTGAGCTGACAGACTGGGCCTTAGCCGGCCTCTTGGCCTCTGCATCGGGCCTGCGCGGAGGCTGAGAGGCTAATGAAGTGCTCAGGGGGCCCGAGGAAACGTGAAGGCGAGCCCCCCTGTAACTCGGGGAGCCCCAGACAGTGGGCTTCCCTGGAAAAAGCAGAAGCCTGCGCGTGACATGTAGATAAACACGTAGTGTGACACGCGGAATTTGATACAGTGTGATGCGTAGACTTGAAGTAAGCCCTGCAGCGGGGCAGATACGGGCCAAGGAACGATTCGGTTGGATGCTGGTGTTGTGTGCTCATTCCGCTGGGGATGTTCTGAAGACTAACCCCAGACCTGGGATGTCTAGGAGCGCACGCAGGTTTTCTGCATTCTTTTTGAAGTGCTGGTAATGTAGCAAAGGAAATTACAGACCTTGGTTATGTAAACAAACTATTTTTCAAAAAACCTCAAAATCGCTTGACTTGAAATCATTTACTGCAGTGATTAAGATAACAAAGATATTAAAGATTCTTTTCCAACCATTGGAGTTAAGGACCTACCCAGGCAGAGAGGGGGAAAGAAGTAAGGCCTTGCAGAGAGGGGTGCCAGAGGCGAGAAGGAGTTACACTGGGCACCGTTTATATGCGGAAATACACATGGAAAGATATGCACGTGCGTTTGTGTGTTTATGTGTGTGCATACGTTTAAATAAACGTATTTAAATTTTTATAAAGTTTCTTTGCACGTGTTAGATCAGCTTTTGTCCTCAGCCTGGGGAACTTTATGCTCCTTACTTTAAAAAGAAAGTTTGCTTTTTCTATTACAAGAAATAGAAATGCCTCTTAGAAAATATGGAAAGCAGATGACATTACAGTAGAGGTGGAAACCCCCGGCCCGCTCCAGCCCGTGCGACTGCTGCCGGTGTCCGGTGTGGGCTGTCGTTCTGGTGAGTTCTGGTTGCCCGGGCCCGCTCCCACCATGTGCTTCTGCTAGTCTGCTGAGACGGAGCTCTCAGACATACGATGGGCCTCTTCTCCTAGCCGCATCTTACGGCAAGTCTTGCGAATGTTTGATCTCATCCTTGTGTCTTCTTCAGTAACGGGAAGGGGGAAGAGAAGAGTACAGCCCTTCTGTTTCCCATCCCCTGGCTCAGACCAAACTGTTGAAGAATCTGGACCTTCCAAGTGCTAATAATTGTCAGCAGCACGTTCTGAGAGCAGGAGCTCAGGTAGAAGGGGACAGCAAGGGAATACCAAGACTGGGTATCCCATAATGCGCTGTTTGTGAGTTGTTGTGTGTGTTTTTTTTTTATTTGACAGATGGAGTTCACAAGCAGGCAGAGAGACAGGCAGAGAGAGGAGGAAGCAGGCTCCCCGCTGAGCAGAGAGCCCGATGCGGGGCTCGATCCCAGGACCCTGGGATCATGACCTGAGCCGAAGGCAGAGGCTTTAACCCACTGAGCCACCCAGGCGCCCCTTGTTGTGGTTTTTTTTTGCCTGTTTTCTGTGTATTCGCCTTCCAAGGATGTGCGAGGAGCGGGCAAAAGAAGACAAATACCATTTTTTGGTTCGACTCAGTTATTAGCACTTTGCTGTCATTACCGAGTCTGTTAGGGGCTAAAGGAAGCCAGTCAGGGCTGAGAAAGGGCCGTGGTACTCAGCACCACCACCTCGAGAAGTGCTTTTGGCTTGTGTTTAACCAGCAAAGCCAAGGGATCTCAGATAGCGGGAAGTGTCTTAGGAAGCTGTCCCCTCCATTTAAAATCTGGAAACAACCATGTCTAACCATGCCTCGGGACATTTGTTTGAACTCCGTATTTAACTCAACACTCGACTTTTTCTTATTCTTGTGTCATTTTCCTTCCCTCCGTGCACAGACCTGATATTAATCATACCTCGCTCTTTCCCCCGTTTTAGTTACTCCTGAGGCCTGGCGTGTGATGATGTCCCTTAAGTCAGGTCTTCTGGCTGAAAGTACTTGGGCTCTGGACACTATTAACATTCTCCTGTATGATGACAGCACTGTCGCTACCTTCAGTCTCTCCCAGGTAAGCCGGCACCCGACCCGCTAGGGGCCCAGGGAGCAGAGGAACGTTGAGGCGTGCGCAGCGGGGGAGCGAATGTCAGGGGTGATCGCATCCGTCGGACGTGGCCGCCCTTGTACTTGTTACGGACGTAGAGCCGTTTGAGAATTTAGTCGGGAGTAATAACTCTAGTATAAATACACATCCTTGTGTTTCTCATGAGAAAACTGTCCCCACGAGCGTGCGTGGTCGCGCGCGTGTATGGGTAATAGATAGCAAAAGTAGGTTGTTGTTGAGAATGAATGGCAGCAACCGGCGGGAGGTAACCGACATCCAACATCAAGCTGGGCCTGTGGTCAGTGTTGGCTACGCGGGAGCTGGGGATGGGACATACCCTCCTTTCCAGGGAGACTGAATCACTTTCTTTTAATTAGAAAGAAACATTATGGTATAGAAAATGTACATGGGAGAGAGAGGTAGAGAGACCGGGTTAATGAACGCCCATCATCCGGGATGAGATACTGTGAACTCCTGGCCAGACTGGGTTCTCGGTCTGTTTCCTTCCTTGCTGCCTCTCTCCCCCTTATTTTGGAGTGGTCATTGAAAAGCCTCCTCCTTGTAATAAAGCTTAGCTCTCCTTTGTTCGGTGGTCGGCTTCAAGTGGCTCCCCGCGTAATTGCTAGAGAGAAGGGGAGCAGAGGGTTAGGGAAAATGCCCGAGAGTCAACTGAGCTGCTTCTAAATATTTTAAAGAAATATTTAGAAACAAAAATGAAGAGAGGTAATTCTCCCTGCTGTGTATGAACAATTCTCTGCTTTGGGTGAGAAAAGCCAAAACATCTAATTACCTTGCTTCTGCTGAAATCGGACCAGAATCTTCCACTTCGTCTTTCTTCTCACATTTGAGTCCTCATTATAGCCCTGAAAGGCAATTTTTCACTTGATAGGAAGTGTATTAATAAGGTTATAAACATCGTGTGAAGCCCAGTGTAACAGAAAATACTAAAAAAACGTGTACTGCCTTTTCTAGAATGATTGCCTTCCATCCTTATGTGAGCAGAATGAACGGGTGTTGCTCACACATTTTCATACCAGAATCGCTTTAGTAATTTGCCCCTTTCCCCTGCCCTGGGGATAAAAGTCAACTTTAAGTCAGGGGACAGACACCCAAATCTTCACATGATAAATTGTGCCTTTATCCCCTAAAAGCAAGTCCTTTAAGGTCCTACTTGATTGGCCCCTACTTCCTAATAATCGTTCACACCCACTTTCACGAAACCGACAGCAGGATATGAAAATACGATTGATTTCCAAAACTGCCATGGTGAAAGAATCCTCCAGTCCCTCCTTGTCCTCCGTCATCCCTACGTGTGGTGGCGTGGGCACTGGGCGAGGGGCGCTGGGCAGTTGCTCGTCGTGGACTGCGGCGGCATTCTCGATGCAGACTTGCTGCAGGGAAACACAACTGGCTCTCAGGCGGCTTTTGTCTTTCAGCGGGACTTGTCATAGCTGAAATGTAGAAGTGCATTCGAGGAGACATTCTAATTCATTTATCAGGGACAGAATTGATTTGTTTTTAATTTTCTGTGTTTATGAGCCACTACATTGCCTCAATTATCTTTTCCCAAAGACATATGGGGAATGTAAATTAGAGTAACCTATGGCACCTGAGACAAAAATAACCATAAAATCCTAAGAATAACAACCGTAAAAATCCAGGCAAGCCAGTTGCAGACAAATAGTGGAGAACAGGCTTACTTGGGGCGAAGGAGTCTGTAAGGTCCACGTTCCCGCTCTTCCCATATGGAGTGCAGTGTTTCTAAGTCAGAACAAAAGACAAAAGGCAAAGAACTTGATAATACTAAAAAGAAGAAAATACCGGGGAAGTTTTCATATTGATGGAGTAGGAAAGTCAGCGGCGAGGGAAATCACGGTGCACGTTGATTTAGTTAACAACGTAAAATTCAGAAAGCCGGCTCTGAGCTGTAGTTTCTCTCTCTGGGCCTAGCCAAAAAGGAATCAAAACCTGTGAAAATCACCCTAAAACTGTATCAGTAGCTCTCAGGATTGCTGCCCTTCTCCACCCTGTCCGAGGTTATGACATTGTACCCGTTCTTGTTCTTGTCCCCCTCTCTAGTTGTCCGGATTTCTCGAACTTTTAGTAGAGTACTTTAGAAAATGCCTAATTGACATTTTTGGGATTCTTATGGAATATGAGGTGGGCGACCCCAGCCAAAAAGCACTTGACCACAATGCAGTGAAGAGAGACGACAGCCAGTCGTTGGCCGACGATTCTGGGAAAGAGGAGGAAGATGCCGAGTGTGTCGAGGAGGACGACGACGACGAGGAGGACGAGGAGGACGACAGTGGGAAGACAGAGACAGAGGAGAAGAGCGGCGTGGCTCTGGCCTCTCCCAACGCCCCCGCAGATCCCAAGGAGAAGCCCAGGCAAGCGAGTAAGTTCGACAAGCTGCCGATAAAGATAGTCAAGAAGAACAACCTGTTCGTGGTCGACCGGTCTGACAAGCTAGGCCGTGTTCAGGAGTTCAACAGTGGACTTCTGCACTGGCAGCTCGGCGGCGGGGACACCACCGAGCACATCCAGACTCACTTTGAGAGCAAGATGGAAATCCCTCCTCGGAGGCGTCCGCCTCCCGCCGTGAGCTCCACAGGTAGGAAGAAAGAGCAGGAAGGAAGAGGCGAGGCTGACGAGCAGCAGGAGAAGAGCATCATCGCGACCATTGACGACGTCCTGTCCGCTCGGCCGGGGGCGCTGCCGGAAGACGCGAACCCTGGTCCCCAGACCGAGAGCAGCAAGTTTCCCTTTGGGATCCACCAAGCCAAAAGTCACCGGAACATCAAGCTGCTGGAGGACGAGCCACGGAGCCGAGACGAGACTCCTCTCTGCACCATCGCGCACTGGCAGGATTCTCTGGCCAAGCGCTGTATCTGTGTGTCGAATATTGTCCGTAGCTTGTCTTTTGTGCCTGGCAACGACGCCGAAATGTCCAAACATCCAGGCTTGGTGCTGATCCTGGGGAAGCTGATCCTTCTTCACCACGAGCATCCGGAGAGAAAACGAGCGCCACAGACCTACGAGAAAGAGGAAGACGAGGACAAGGGGGCGGCCTGCAGCAAGGGTGAGTGGTGGTGGGACTGCCTTGAGGTCTTACGGGATAACACGTTGGTCACGTTGGCCAACATTTCCGGGCAGCTAGACTTGTCTGCTTACACAGAAAGCATCTGCTTGCCGATCCTGGATGGCTTGCTGCACTGGATGGTTTGCCCGTCGGCAGAGGCGCAAGACCCGTTTCCCACGGTGGGACCCAACTCTGTCCTGTCGCCTCAGAGACTCGTGCTGGAGACCCTCTGCAAACTCAGCATCCAGGACAATAACGTGGACCTGATCTTGGCCACGCCTCCATTCAGTCGTCAGGAGAAATTCTATGCTACGTTAGTTAGGTACGTGGGAGATCGCAAAAACCCAGTCTGTCGAGAAATGTCCATGGCGCTCTTATCGAACCTGGCCCAAGGGGACGCGCTGGCAGCACGGGCAATAGCCGTGCAGAAAGGGAGCATTGGAAACTTGATAAGCTTCCTAGAGGACGGGGTCACCATGGCCCAGTACCAGCAGAGCCAGCACAGCCTCCTGCACATGCAGCCCCCGCCTCTAGAACCGCCGAGCGTGGACATGATGTGCAGGGCGGCCAAGGCTCTGCTGGCCATGGCCAGGGTGGACGAGAACCGCTCGGAGTTCCTCCTGCACGAGGGCCGGTTGCTGGACATCTCGATATCCGCCGTCCTGAACTCTCTGGTCGCGTCTGTCATCTGTGACGTACTGTTTCAGATCGGGCAGTTATGACACCCGTGAGAAGGCAGCATGTGTGCGTGAAGACTGGAGGCTCCCGTGTAACTGGCTGTTTTCTGTTCTTGTTTATCCAGCGTAGGAAGAAGGAAAAGAAAAGCTCTGCTCCTCTGCCCCATTCACTATTTACCAATTGGGAATTAAAGAAATAATTAATTCGAACAGTTACGAAATTAATATTTGCTGTCTGTGTGTATAAGTACCTCCTTTTGGGGTTTTTTATTTTGGTTTTTTGTTTGTTTTTTTTTTTTTTAACCAAAGTTGCTGTCTAGTGCATTCAAAGGTCACTTTTTGTTTTTCACAGATTTTCTCTTTAATGTTCTTTTCCATGTTGTATTGCATATTTTCTTTTTTTTTTTTTCCTTTTTTTTTGGGAAGCAAATTGACTTTAATGAAAAAAAAAGTGGCAAAAGATGCTAAGGATAAGATAATTTCACCACACTGAGGCAAAAAGGTGAAAAGTTATCAACTTCCTAGGCATGTTATTCTTCAGATGATGGAAAAAACAAACTGTATCCCATCGCCCAAAGCTCTGTGCAATAGAAACTTCTAGAGATGTAGGGATAGGGGCTCAAGGAGGTGTGTCAGTAGTCAGACTATGAAATGATACTGGTTTCTCCACAGGAAAATGGTTACATTAGGCTAGGAGCAAAAACAATTTTTTTTTTAAGTTAAGAATGAAAATACATACCTGACAACGATCAGTGGAAACTGCTTCCTCACCACTACCGTCATGTCTGCTGTCTGTCGTTTGACCTTCCACATGACAGTTCTTCACAATTCCTTTAATCATTTTTTAAATATTTTTTTTTTACTGCCTATGGGCTGTGATGTATATAGAAGTTGTACATGAAACATACCCTCATTTTTTTCTTTTCTTTTCTCTTTTTTTTTTTTGGTTTTTTGGTTTTTTTGGTTTTTGTTTTGTTTTTAGTACAAATTTTTTAGTTTCTTTTTCATGATGTGGTAACTACGAAGTGATGGTAGATTTAAATAATTTTTTATTTTTATTTTATATATTTTTTCATTAGGGCCATATCTCCAAAAAAAAAAAAGAAAAAATACAAAAAACAAAAACAAACAAAAAAAAACAAAAAAAAGAGGGTAATGTACAAGTTTCTGTATGTATAAAGTCATGCTCTATTTCGGGAGAGCAGCTGATCACAATTTGCTTCATGAATCAAGGTGTGGAAATGGTTGCATATGGATTGATTTAGACTATGGTTACCAGGACAGACAAAAAAGAAACAAATACAACTAAAAAGAAGAAACACAACTTGAAAGATTTTTCAGTGACGAGAATCCACATTTGTATTTCAAGATAATGTAGTTTAAAAAAAAAAAAAAGAAAAAACTTGATGTAAATTCCTCCTTTTCCTCTGGCTTAATGAATATCATTTATTCAGTATAAAATCTTTATATGTTCCACATGTTAAGAATAAATGTACATTAAATCTTGTTAAGCACTGTGATGAGTGTTCTTGAATACTGTCCTGGTTTCCTTACGGTGGTGTCACAGTAACCAGCTTCTTCCCAAGGAATAAGGGAAAGCCCAGCCATGTACTACCGGCGTCCTCATCCTGAAACCCCGAGGTCTGGAGGGACCTTGAGGGACTACCTACTTCAGAGTGGGGAGCAACACTTTGATTTTCTCAGATCATCCAGCTAATGAGTCTTTGCTTAAAGCAACCAACCCTGAGGACGCTGAGGCACGAGCATTTCCGGTGTGTATGGGAGGAGGCGGCTAAGCCCAGGAGCTCACTGGCCTGACATGTACACTCTGCCCTTTCCTAACCGTCTCCGTTTGACTCGGTTTGGTCCCGTCCGTGCCTCTTCTGCGTGCCTCGGAGGTATTTTGCCTTTAGTCTGCTCCGCTGTGTATGACATTTAGATCGTGCGATGTTAAAAAGACGATGTCATATGTGGTGTACGTAGGGCAAAGTGATTATTTCTATTCCAGGGCACAGTGATATTCTCGTGTTCCTGCCTACCTGGTGCACGGTAGCTTTTTAAAACCAGTCACTTCGAATTTGAACTCTTTCTCCCCGGGGTCCTTGACTGTTGTCGTGTAACACGCCGCTTCTTTGAAACGGCTGCAGAACTAAGGTGTTAGTTACACCTTAATTACGCCCCGGCCGGCGCCGCCTCTCCACCACCCTGCCAGTCCCTGCACACTGCGACACACCCGTGGCCCCAGGGCTCGCGCCCGGAACAGTTAGACAAGAGCACACAGCTGCCACCAGCGTGTGAAACGTGGCTCTAGTGTCACGAGAAACAGATTTTTCTGCGAGCAGTGTCCTCCTCTGTCAGCCCTCATCTTAGTCCCGCGGTCTTCGTCCTTAACAATGCAGCCAGATGTACGTGGAATTAGAAACCCACGTGCAAGTCTACTTGAAATACATCTGCGTGCTAAGAACAGATCTTAGCACTCCGAGCTTCAAATGTGAAGACTGGTACGAGGGAACTCGATAGGAATCTAACCGCTCTCTTAACCAGAGCGTGAAGTAAAGGCGTACCCAGACTCTGGAAGTCCTCGAACGCCCCGATTCTTTTGTCACTCGAAAAAGTAAAACCATTACAAAAGACTGCTGCTGTTTTCATGGTTTGCGTTGTCATCAGTACCTAGAGTCTGAGCGTTGCGCCACAAGTCTTTACATGCTGATATGCAACGAAACCTCTAGAATAATCCAGGAAGACCTTAGCGTCCTTTCTCCAGTCACCCCAGAACCAAGACCACAGAAGCCCACAAAGAGCGTACAGCCTGCCTGAGATCAACCTGCCTACAAACTGAGTCACCGCTTTGTCCTAAAAATTAGTTGGTTTATTCCCCCCACGAGGCTTTTCAGAAATTTACAGGATGCCCGTACTTTAAATGTGTACCAAAAAAAAAAAAGATAAAAATAAAGGTGCAAAGAAAGTTTAGTATTTTGGAATGGTGCTATAAAGTGGAATCTGTTGGTATTTGAGTGCAATTTTTTATTGTCACATAAGAGCTATCGGGTGGCAGGTACCCAGAAATAACTATTCACGTGTTTTGTTTGAGGTTGAGAATGACAGAGAATCCATTTTCATTGGCAAATGTGGCCTCTTCAGAAACTAGTTTCACTGTTTTTGAAAAGTTATAATAGAGAATGGCTTTTTGAGGGGGGAGATGAGCAGTTGGAGGGTACAGTGCAAGCTATTAACTACCTCTTTTATGGAAAGAATCTGGCCTTTGCCCTGAAATCCATCCATTTAAAAACTGTTGGAAATCTTTCATTTCCCGTCAAACCCCATGGACCAGTTCCCATTATCTGTTCACCTGCGAGGAAGCAGAGAAGGTTTTACAAATGAGCCAAAAATGACAATCCAAACAACCCATTTTCTTCTCGCTGAGCTGTTTCACTTCCTTCTCGGAGAGCTGGAAGGCCAGCCGCCTGACGGTCCCTGCCCTCCGCCCTCCGCCCCCGTCAGCCCCACGGAGAAACTCCTAGTCAGGCGAGCTTTCAGAAATGCCGAGAAATGTGTCTGGTGACAGCGGATAACCCGCTAAGATGTCTCCTTAGTCATCAACTCAGCAGAGAGGCGTCGAGCACACACGGCGCGCCCAGCCCTGTTCTAGGCTCCCAGGAGTCACTTGTGAACAAAGACCCTGTCATGTGACAGGCTTTGGGGTCAGACGGTGACAGAGAGTGACACTGAGAGCATTTTTGTTGACTAAAAAACTAAGGCTCTCACTGTAGCACCTCAGAGTGCGGTGAGAAGAGATCTGGACTGAAAATCAAGGGGACTGAGGCGAGGCTCAGTGCAGGGCCGGCCTGCAGACACTAGGGAAACGGTCTCCAGGGCCCTCCGGCCCCAGAATGTGAGTCTACAGCCTGGGCGCCTTCCCCGCTCACGCTCACGTCAGGTCGCGTGTGTGTTCTGGAGTGGGGGCCACAAAGCCACCACGGGAGCCTGGGGCCCAGTGATGCCAGGCCGCTGGGTGAGCGCTTGGCAATGTAGGAATCGACCAAAACTCTCGGAAGACCTTATCGAGGCCTTTTTTTGTCCTTAAGTCCCACGGACCCGCCGGTGTGCCCGGGCCCATCTGTCTCCCGTTGCCACGCTCCCTGCTTCTGTCCCCTGACTCTGCAGTCAGCCCTGCTTTGTTGGATGATGCTCCAAGCCCTCCAAAACGCCGCAGTCCCAATTACCAAGTTAATTCACTTTGGGAGGTAAACAGAGGAACCCTGAGGGGAAGCTGGGGCAAGACCGGCAGCTGTGTTCTTCCTGAGTCTGATTTCAGGGACTTGAAGTTTTACCCCAGCTTCTTCAAGGCATATTCTAAGAAACAGAAGAGCGATTGCAAAAAACAAAAACCACCAAAAACTCCTTACACGTTCCCTTCTGGGCCATCTGTAGTCTGTATTATCATAGTCAAGACCGAGAAATCCTGCAGAAGAGAAGCCTGTTTATCCCAAACATTTCCTGACTTAATTAACCTTGGAACCTTCTTTTTTTCCCAATGAACTTGGCCGCTTTGGTGGATTAACCGCAGTAGCCGAAGAGCTCGCTGCCCGCCCGCCCGCAGAGCGCTTATCCCTTAAACTGAACTTGCAGTATCCTCGCTGGGGGAGCTCGTGAAGCCTTCTCTTGCTGTCTCTGTGACCTTGAGCAAGGTACTTAAATTCTTTGAGCCTCAGTTTCCTGACCCATAATACAGGGTAATGCCGACCTCAGGACTGGTGAGGATTGAAGGAGGTGATTCTGCAAAGACCTCATAACCTGCGTGATCACTGTGTGTTCACCCTGAACACACACTCACACACACACTCTTCCTTCGGTGGGTGCTCTCAAGCATGTTTCACGGAAGTTTAAAATCTCCCGAGAGGCTGTCTTCCTGTTTTCATAACCAGCCACAGGGTTTGTGTGACTTTTTTGGTTTCGGTTTTCTCGAAAAACCATAAAGGCTTAGTCGGTTGACAGCCTGTGTCTAGCGGGCAAGGTGATTGTGCTAAATTTCTCTAACGCAGGTCAGTTTGGGGTCTCGGACCTCCAGAGGCGGTGGCAGACCTCACCTGTGACGTCCCAGGCCCCAGGGGCGGGGAGGCATATTGGAAGGACAGTCGTGCCACAGGCTTTGTCCTTTCCTGCCCTCCTCCAATAAAACGGTGGCCAGGAACGTCTTCCAGAGGCCAGATGTGGCAGGTGACCGACCACAACGTTTCTGTTCGCTTTGCTGTTCCTTTCCCTCTGGCGAGGAGGGCTTTCCTATGCAAAAGGAGCTCTAGTCTTCCCACGGAGCTGGAGACAGGTTTCTGGGGGCTACCAGAAAGGAACACAGGACGCTCTTCCTTTCCATGCAGGCTTAAGGTCAAGTAAGTAAATGAACTTGAGCTTTGATCTGCATAAATTTGGTATTTAGATGGCTCAGGATCTGCATGTTCTACGCACTGTCGATCTCTCCAAAGGCTTAAAGGAGCCTAAACTTGGATTCAGCCCCTTGAAGATATCCTTGTCCAAACAAAAGCAGTTTCTTAAGGCAAAAACCGGCAGCATTTATAACACTGCTTCCAGTAAGCGGTGATCATTTCACATTTGGATGTTTCTTGCGCTTGAGAGAATGTCGTGGCTATTCGTTGTTTTCACAGAAGCCTTGGTGTAGAACATTAGAGCATCCATTCTCCAGAAACAGAAGCATAGGCTGACACGCAAAGTAGCTGGAACCAAGCTGAGACCTCCCCTTTCCAAGAACGTGTGTTTGCCCAAGAAATGTTTGCAGCTCTACACAAAATCCAGGGGAACCAGAGACTTCTACAACAGAAGCCGTGGTGTACATTGGCCACAGATTAGAAGTGGGGGGAAGAAGGGGTCTCTCGTAAAACCTCATCATCAAGACGTGAGGTCAGATACTCAATCTACATCTGTTAAATAGGCCAAATTTAAAACAAAATCTGGGCAGTCTGGGCAGTGCTCTGTCCTTGTACGGTACATTCTTCCCCGAGTCTCTCCTTACTCCGGCCTTCGTGATCCACAAGCCCTTCATTGATAGGTTTTTGTTGAGAGGCAGGTGTAACTGTCACCCGCTGCCACATGTAAGCAGCCCATGGTACAGGTCTCTGACCTCTGGGGCTTTCTTGGGCCTTCCTCCTCATCGCGCCCAAGGGCTCTGTGAATTCCTACAGGCGACTCCTGATCCCACCCCTGCTGGACACAAGATACTCTACCAAAGCCTAAGATTCCCAGGAGATGTCAGATTTTCTATCCTTCTGGACCTTCAAAGATACTACCAAACTTGTACCAGGATTTAAATTTCTTCAGAAAGTACTGTTGGACCCATGGGCTTTCACAGATGACCCCTGGTGAGAGATTGGAATGAACCGAACCCCAGCTAGCTTTTAAGGTTGAAATTCCCGGTCATCCCAGGAAGGGGCCTTTCCAGTAGGAATTGGCATGACAGTCAGCCCCGTTACCTCAGATGCTCTTGGAAGCTTCCCTGGGTAGGTGGCTGTTAGAATATTCTGCCTCTCTCAAATGATCTCTTTGGTGCCCCCATCAGACAACGTTTTGGATTTTCATTTCATAATCTTTTCTTCCCTGTTTCCCTTTTCCTTCACCCACTGGGACGCAGAAGACACTTGAGGAATGGGAAGTGAAAAGGGACATATGAGGAGGACACCAGTTGCCTGTGTTTGGATCATGGCTCCAAAAACGCTGGTCTAAGACGAGAGGCTATTTGTTCCCATGGGGGAAGAAATGACATGTCTTCTGCACAAGCTTGATATCAAAAAAAAAAAAAAAAAAAGTACCCATAAGTGCAATGCTTGTTTTGTTGGTTCCGTATATTTTTCACCAAATGGTGCGAACATATGGCCAGTGCTTCTCTTGGCCATAAGATCTGAAGGGAGAAGACTCCTGATGGCGAGAAGCCACAGTGAGTTATCGAGATGAGTTTCGATTCCAGAGGGAGCTTCGAGTGAAGGCCTCTCAGCCAACTTCTCGTGTGCAGTTCCTTCTCCCCACATGTAACGTTGGATGTCTGCTTTGGTGGGTAATCGTACATCGGGATGCATCTGGAAAAAAAAGCTTGGGTTTTGTTAATTAGTGGAACTGCATCTTGGTGGGCCTTGTTTTCAAAAATATAATTTGATATTAATTTGGGGGCTCAGAGCACCAAGCAGTCAAGTCTTGATATGAGCTGGCATCTCTTCCCGTCCACCCGGAATCTGTCTTTAAGGGCCGTTGTTAAATGGTGAGATTTTTAGGTGCCTGTAAATCATTTTCCACGTCTCATGTTCATCTGGGGTATTGAACTTACATTTTTGGAGACCACTCCTCAAAGCCTCCTGTCTGGCAGCAATTATGGGGATTGGGGGGCGGTGTGAGAAGTCTGTTTTCTATTTCCTCAGAAGCATCTGGGAAACCCACTGAGGTGGAGCCCTGATGGGAGACTTCCCAGGACTCCCCCCATCCCTGGAAGAGGCCTGCGGTCCTGACTCACAGCAGACGAGCCCCTGCTTCCGCTCACCAGCCCCCCTCACCTCCAGGACAGAGAGCTTCTGACCCTCCCACCCTGCAAGGGCGCGGGGGCATGACCCACCCCTATACCTGTCATGGGGGAGAAAGAGCCAGCCTTTCGGGGAGGAGGTTTCTGGGGTTTTGCCATGACCCGTCTAGAGACCCTACCTCCCAGTTTGCGCTCCTCCATGCCTCATCTGTGTCATTCCCATCAGCATAACAGTAGGCAAAACAGTCTACCATACAACGGGCATTTAATAACAATGACAATCTCATTCCGAAAACATACCGAGCATCTCATCATGTGCCTAACTGGGGCCACACGCCTTGGCAGGTAAAGACCATTCAGTCTGATGCATGTTGCCGAGGATACAGGAGAGGAACCCAGCCCAGGTTGGAAGGGGCAACCTGGGAAGCCTTCCTGTAGGAGACTGCATGAGCTGGAATGGGACTTAGAAAAGAGAAGTCATTCTTTCCCAGACATAGTGCTCGTCATGTGAGAGAGTTATGAAAGATCTCTGGGCATCCTGGGACTGAAAAGAAATCCACAATTGTTCAACTGCAGGTTTTGAAGTGGTTATAAGGAAGAGTTGAGGTGGGGGTGCCAAGAGGAGACTGGGGAGTTCAGCGAGGACAAGACCACAGGAGACCTGCCTCCCCCGAGGAAAGCTGGCCTCAATGGTTACTGAAAGACTTGAACAGTAGTGAGATCCTTTGTTACAACTAGATGGGAACCTGAGGAGTGAAACTAGCGGTGGGAAATCATCGGGGATTCAAAGGATTCAGGCAAGGGGTGCTGAGGGCCAAGTGAGAATCATAGCTGTCAGCTAAGAAGGGTGAGCAATCTTTAAAACATGGGACAGGTCCCAGGGTGTTGGGGACCGAGGAGACAGAAGGGAAAGGGACTTCCTGGTGTGGGTCACTCCCAGTGGGGTCTCCAGTCCTCGAGGAGGGGGACCAGCTGGAAGCCTCTGGTATGCCATCTGGTTGCAGACCAGTGGTCTCCAAAGATGCCCAGACTCTCAGATGTGGTGGGCTGCAGGCACAGGGGAATCAAGGTTGTCACCAGCTGACCGTCAGGGAAGGAGATAATCCTGGTTCCTCCTGGTGGGCCCAAGGTAAGTGCAAAGGTCTTTAAAAAGAAAAAAAGCAGGAGAGGGGCGCCTGGGTGGCTCGGTGGATTAAAGCCTCTGCCTTCGGCTCAGGTCATGATCCCAGGTCCTGGGATTGAGCCCCACATTGGGCTCTCTGCTCAGCAGGGAGCCTGCTTACCCCTCTCTCTCTGCCTGCCTCTCTGCCTACTTGTGATCTCTGTCTGTCAAATAAATAAATAAAATCTTAAAAAAGAAAAAAAAGCAGGAGGCAGAAGGGGATTTGAAGGTATGACACAGGGTCAGGGGGTGCAAGGACGCTGGCCTTGCAGATGGAGGAAGGGGCCACGGGCCCTGGGCCATGGGCAGCCTCCAGAAGCTGGAAAAGGCCAGGACACGCCCCAGGGCCTCCAGTAGGGAACACAGCCCTGTGCCACTCAGATTTTAGCCCAAGGAAGACCCCTGTTGGCCTTCCAGCCCACAGGCCTGTCAGATGTTGTATGACACACAGTATGTGTGTTGTTTTAAGCCGCTGAGTTTGAGGTACTTTGTTTCAGCTGCTACGAGAGAAGAGTTCAGGGGCTCTATGAGTTTATGGTGCATGTGGGACATGCACGGGTGGCCGGTTAGTGGCAGTGGAGCGTGGGGTGTGCTGGAGGGAGGATCGGGGTGTCTGCAAGGAGGTGGCTCGCGAGGAGGAGGCCTGAGGGCTCTACCGGCGTTCAGAACAAGGGTGTGGTTGGCAGGGGCAGGATCCGGGGGTGAGGGACCCCAGGAGGGGCGCGCAGTGAGGGCCAAGAGCAGGAAGGACAGAGGCTGCTGGCCCCACCGTGGCTGTGGCCCCGTCAGGAGGAGACGGAGCACTGAGGGGACAGCTTCACCGTGGGGGCAGGGTGGCCTCCACCACCCGCAGACGTGCTGAGACCCCACCCCCGGATGCTGGCCCCGCAGAGGAAACGCTCAGGCCAGATCTCACCTCGCGGGTTCCCAGCACACACGCTCCCTAGCGGGCCGGCATCCTGCCTCTTCACATGCAGGCAAAACTCATCCTACTTGGCTCCAAAAATCACCGCCTTGGGGAAATGACATTCGCCAGTATTCCGAGTTTTCACCGTTGGAGTTCTCTGGTGGCACGTCTGTGTCTGCGTCTGCATCTGCGTCCTGGACAGGGACATCAGCTGCTCGAATCTTCGAGCATGGGGAGCTGACGGGAGAGCATGGACTGCACGAAGGTCTCAAGGCGTCCTGGCCATCGGGAGAAGAATGGGGACTCGGGCCCCACTCCACTCACTTAGGGCGTCCAGGGCGCAGCTGTGAAAGCCGACCTTGAACCACAAGCTCCAGCCTTGATCAACAGGCTTCAGACAGATCCCCAGTGGCCTGTGTCCTGCCGCACCCCGCACTCTGGCTGGGGTTCTGGAACCATCGATGGCCTTTCAAGCTGCCGTGGCAGGTGGCCAGTTCATGGTCCGATGGACTCCAAGGGAAGCAAGAAGAGGGCCACCCCGCAGTCCCCTTTGTCCTGCCAACCTCCTTCCTGGTGGCTCCATATTTCTCCGTAAGTCTCTTCTGGCCACGGGTGCCTCAAGACCAGCCTTTCCAAGAGATCAGAACAGCCCGAAGTGAGCACCTGGGTCTGCTGTGCCCCTCGTTCACTCCGCATGTGATGGCCACAGTAGGGGCGGGGCCTCGGGAGTGGCCTGGGGGCCACCCACAGACGGGCCAAGGCAGGGTCCTGGGGCCCGTGCCCAGCCATCTGCGGCTGGTGTCACCCAAGTTCCTACGAGGATGGACGAAACCGGCTTCCCTCCACTTCCTCCCTCCAGTCCGTTGTGTTCTTTATTTTCTGACTTCCTCATTGAAATACTTATTTTCATTTGTTTAATTTTGTAAAACACATTCAAGCGCTCGGTCGTGGCTCACATGGCCTCCGCGCCTCCTTCCGAGAGCTCGCAGAACTTCTGGAGGCCGTGGTCCTTGGGCCCTCGGTGCCGTCCATGCACTGTCCCCGCTTCTGCGGAGCCGAGAGCCTGTGGGTCGTGAATGTGTCGTTCCCACACACGATCCTGTGATCGTTTCCCAGACGCAGGGCTGTCCGTGGCCGTCCCCCCGGCCCGGGGTGTCCGCCGACGCCGCCTCCCTCCCGGTGGCCCCACAGAGGTCCTGCCTCACGGGGCGACCTCAGGCCCTCAGACGTGTCCCGGGGATGGGAAGCCATCCGGGCCGTCCGGGTGCTGGTGGCTGGTCTCTTCTCGGGGCCCCCGCCACCCACTTGCCGGCAGCCCTCGAGCTCAGGGTGCCGGGACACAGGGAGGAGAGTGGCTCTGTCAGATGCGGCCGTCAGGGACAAGAGTCCCGTGACACTTCCCTCCGGAGAGGGCAGCCCGCTGGCCCCGACTCCTTGACGAGAGCTTGTCCGTGTGCCAGGCAACTGGGGACAGCGGGTCACCCTGCCCCCATACCAAGGGTGTCACTTGCCCTATTTCTGCCTTACGGAGAGGGGGCCCGTGCGGTCCCACCCCCTCAGCAGGGGACCGGTGCCGCCTCCTCGGCGAGATCTAGGGACACCTTTAAATGGCACCTGCTGGCCCTGAAAAGTGGGGTCCTCCCCGCAGGGGAAGCCCCTCCCCCCTTCCCAGCCCTGCTCCCGGCGCGGGGCGCCCTTGACCCTGTCGGCGGCCCTCAGGCCCTGGGCCTCGCCCGCCCCGTCGGCCCCCCGCACGGCTCGAGCGGAGGGTCTTCGGGGGCCCCGGGCCTCTCGCCGGCTCAGGTGAGGCCATCGGGGGCCCGGCCCCTTCTTGCCTCTCCCGCGTCTACAAGGACAGGCTGCAGCCACCGTCGCGAGGGGACCCCCAGCTGCTCAGTGGCCCGCCGGCTCCCTGTCGCCAGACCCGAGCGTGGAGGGTCCCCGGGAGTCACAGGTCCTGGGGGAAACGTAAAGGTCCACCAAGGAAACTGTTGTCACAAGGAATGTAGTTAAGTGACTGAGAAGACAGCAGGTCGTACTGTGAGACTGTCCTCATGAGCTTGTGGCTCATTATCGTTCCGCATCAGAGGGGAAGGCAGTATTGCTTCTCCCTCGGTGGCCTCGTGGGCCCGTCTGTGAGGTGCGGGTTCTCGGCTTCCCCCTCTTCCCCCGTCTGAAGTGACCCACGGGAGTGAGCGCCCCTGTGAGGAAGGGTCACCGCCACATGGAGGGGTGACAGGTGCATCTTCGGGCCGTGCACGTAGGACCCCGTCGGCCTTCCAGGACGCGGGAGTCTTCAGTCACCCAAAGCCACGAGGAGCGTTAACCGTGTAACTGATCGCGGGGAGTGCCCCCCCCCCCGGCCGGCGATGCTTCCAGCAACCCTGGGAGGAGCTTCGGTGCCAGCCAGGGCCCTGGGTTGCCACCACAGAACCCAGCGTGGGCTCAGTCGAGCAGGAACAGCATTTATTAGGAGATCGAGTGGCTCACAGAATCAGCGAAAGAGAAAAACAGGCTCACGAAGAGGGCAGGGACCCGGGCAGGCTGGTGGCTGACGGCACCCCAGCTGGGACTGTCCCCATCTAGATCCTCCTCCTGGAAGCTCACTGAGGACACCGAGTTCGCCATTGAGGACACTGGCCTGCAGACGCAGCTGCTGGTGTGGCGGAGGGGACCGAACGCTGTCCTCTGTGGCTCGCTGTGGCTTCCGTGGCTCGGTGGCCGGCGGGCAGTAAGGGGACACGTGTTACAAGTGAGGCCGGAGAGAATTCTTTCCCTGGGGGGTTTCCCACAGCTCCTGGAGTTAGTGCGGCTTCTGGGGACGCTGAGGCTTCCTTGGGGAGCAGAGTGGGTGGTAAGGGGGTGCAGGGGTCCTGGATGGGGTCCGGGACTCTAGGTAGGTGCAGACTGTGTGGATGGCAGAAAACGACGGGGTCCCCTAATAAGGGAGAGAAAGCAAGTTGTCTGGGGAAGGACGCGGGTGGGGGGTCCCACAGAACGGGAGGCTCTGGCAGGGAGCGAGGACACCATCTGAAGGGCGTGCGGGACAGGCAGGTGTTGGATGTCGTGCCAGGGTGAGCATGTTGTTCCTGACGAGGCGAAGCAGACGCGCAGGCAGTCATTAGAGCAGGTGATGGGCTTGTCACTGCGTTCCCTGACAGCCTTGCCAGCTTCTCATTTGCCTGCCCCCCAGTCCCCTTTGGGGAGCAAGCTTGTCCTCGCGGCCCAGACTTTCCAGCCAGCAGAACTACGGGAAGACGCGAGATCTCTGACTTTCAGTGTGCGTCTCCAAGAGAAGGCTGATTAAAGCCATGAGAATTTTCCGGAAAGGCCTGGAGAAGAGCAGGTCCGGCCTCAAGGATGAGGACGGAGGCGGGTGCACACTTATGAGGAGCCAGGAGGGGACCCCAGTTCTAGCGGGAGGACCTGGTGGAGCCAGGAACCAGCCCTTCCCACCTGGCGGCAGAGCTGCGGTCCCAGGTCCCGGGGCAGCCCGCAGGGACACGTGGCTCTGGTGGTGCCCGGGGCACGGAGCCCCACGCCCTGCCCGCCCGCCAGGCTCCCCGGGCCCTCAGCTGCCAGAGCCGGGGCTGCAGGCCCCAGGGCCGGAGGGAGGAGGCCGCTCGGTCTGGCCCTCGCATAGGGCGAGGTGCATTCCCTGCCTTTACGGAGCCGAGCGGGACTGGTGCGTCGCACACCTGAAATCAAAGCGAAGAGGAACCTGTTGTAGAGGCGGGAGAGAGAGCGCTCAGAGGAGAGGCCAAAGCCCTGAGCCCTGGGGACCTATGGCGTTTGTCAGTCAAACACAGCACAACCTTCAAAAAGCCATTAGAAGGCAGCCCCATGCCGTCTGGGCCATTTGTGCCGGCGGCCGGCTCCCCTGTCCCCGGGCCCGCAGACGCTCTGTTTCGGGGACTAATTAGCCTTCCAGAGGGCAATCAAGGGCCTCTGCTGGGGCTTTCACAGGCACTGAGCCGTTCGCTGGCTTCACGCGGCCCCACTAGAAACGGGCAGAAGGAGCAGCGGCTCCCACCGCCCGTAGCCAGGCCGGTCCCCGAGCCCAGGGATGCCGCCACCGTCTCTCAAAGGCGTCCTCGCCCTCCCGCAGCATTCTCCAAAGCCCGCCTTCCCCCCACCAGGTGTGGAACCCAGCATTTCTGTCGGGAACGGTCTTCAGAGCTCCCCGAGGGCACGAACCGGCCTATTCCGCTCACGGCCCGGTCTTCCGAGGCTGGGAGGCCGCCTGGCTCGGAGCACGTTGTTAATGTGGCCGAATGCGTGGCTCTCGTCCCAGCTGAACGAAGGGGTTTCCTTCAAACAACAAACTCCTAGTAGGGCAGATGTATGTGTTTCCTCTTATTTGTAATGTGATGTAGATTCAGGGAGAATTGGCCTCTGAATTTTCCTGTAAATCTTTCCCGTGTGGTCTTCATCAAAACCTCTAGGAATGGCATCGAAGCGGGTCCGTTGGAAATGCCAGCTTCTGCCAAGGCTCAGGCTGCCTGTGCCCTCTGGGTTGTCTACTTACTACCTACGGCTTCGGCACCGTTACCTTGTCCTGCAGGGACCGTGGGCACCCACCTGGCCCTGGGGGGCGCCCCCAAGGACAGCATCTGCCTAGCCCCTGGCCCTGCAGTTAGGGGCTGATGACGGAAACCACAGTGAGAAAGTCACCCCACAAATGTTCATCCCCTTCCCTCCCTGCACCCTTCCTTCCGCCATCCAACCTCCCTCCTGGGTCCGCGTCTTAAAATGGGAGGTTGAAAATGCGTCCCATTGCAGAAACGTTGGGCGGGGTGGAAGCGTAGAGATAAAAATGAAAAATAAAAGTTATCTAGAATCCTGGCACCCAGAAATATCTCTCATAAAGGGTTCGATTTTATAAGCAAATCCTAACACGTATTATATCATGAGCCTTTTCGTGTCATTAATTTTTCTGAAATTTGAATCTTAGTGGCTGCCTAGGGCTCCATTTATCCCACCGATCCCCTATTGTTGGACATTTATATCTTCTCCAAATTTTCACCATCATAAAAAATGCTGCAGTGAACATCCTGGGAGGTAAATCTTGGTGACTAGCTCTAATTAATTCATTAAGATAAATTCCTGGGATAAATTCCTGTAAAAACAATGTGTCAAGCGGGATGAGTCTATTTAAAGCTCTTCGGACATGTCACCCGGGGACACTCTGGGGAAGTCAGGTCACCAGGAACCTCGATGGAAGGGCACAAGAGGGCCTAGCCCCTTGAGGCTGGCCAGCAATGAGTGTCCACTCCCCCTCAAATCTGATCAACAACAACAACAAAAAAAATTTAGTGTTTTGTTTTCACTTCTTTGTCTTCAAAATAGGCATCTTGAAAAATATGCTGTTATCTCCTCATATTTTGTGTTTTAGAAGATTTCTGTTTATACTCCTTGTTGACTTTTCCACCAGAATATTAGTTTTTCATAAAAATTGAATCTGTTGGAGTTATATTCACAAGAAAAAAAACCCTTGTGTCGCTTTTTTCCCCTCTTTTCTCCCTTACTGTTTGTGTTTCTGCCTTCTGCCCTCAGTCTCTGTCTGGAAAGGGAATTGCTTGGACCAAATAACCTCTTGACCCCCAAGGTCATGTCAAAAAGCTCGGACCTTCCTCTCTATCGTCACCCTTCCCTTCTTAGCAGCCGGCTGGGTCCCCCAACTCGTTAGCCTAGCTGGGGGGACAGAACTTGAGTTTCAAATGTCTGCCACGGTGGGCTGTCACGGGTGAGTAATCCAGGTGGGTCAGTAACGACTGAGGCCCCCCGTGGGGTGAGGGAGCCAGACCCCCGTCCCCGGGAGGGGTCCAGGCTGGCGTGTCCGGTTCGCGCCTGGAGCCTGGGTGTGAGCCGAGCCACACGTGGCACAGAGCGTCATGGAGGCCAACTCTCCTCGCTACCGGCCGAGGAAATACTAAGTCCGTGCAATGGACTCGGATGCAGACGCAAGCTTTGTGACGTTGAAGAATTCTTTTCAATGAGAAAAGTAGGTTCCAGAGCAAAAAGAGCCCTTTCTCTCTCTGTCGCTCACGCACGCACACACACACGCCCATGTACGCACAGAGGTCCGTGAGTCCCCGTCCTCGAGCAGCAGCACCTGTCCCCTCCTCTCTCCGTCTCCTTCAGAGGCTGCCTGCGGGCGCCCTGCTCTGTGGCCCACTGGAGCCACAGCCGCTGCCCGCATGTCACCGCCTTCCGGCAGCTGGGGGGACCTCGTCACGCTGGCGGCCGGGTCGTGTCGGGCCTGTGGCCCCAGAGCCCGTGTGCAGAGGCTCGGGTGCTGTGCGTGGAATGGGGTTTCTCCGGGAGGGATTTCCCCTGTTGGCCGTCTTGTTGGATCCCGGGGCCTGGGGTCAGGACGTCCCCAAGTGGGGCTTCTCAAGGGCGCGGGAACCAGGGTCACGGCCCCGCTCTTCCAGACTTCGCTCCACGACCAACAGAAAACAGGAAAACGTGGCCCAGGGTTTGCACACGTAACCTGTCCCGACAACCCCCGCGCGCACACGTGTGCACGTGCACACTTGTCGCCGACGGCGGGGGGGGGGGGGCTGTCTCGGGCCGGGCCCCACTCGCTGGCTCCCGCAGCTGGGCTTTGCTGAGGACGCAAGAACAGCTGTTCTGCTGTGCCGGGAAGCCCAGGCGGCAGCCGAGGTGCCTGGTGGGAAAGAGGACGCTGGACAGTCCCGCGGCTCCTTTGTCACGCGCGGAGCTGCAGCGGGGCGCTGGCTGGCATGATGAGCGCCGGCCTGTGTCCGGCCGAAGATGCGGGGCCGCACTCCTCGGTCATTAAACGCATCAAGGGCTCGCAAGCCTGGGCCTGCCCGGAGCCCAGCCAGGCCACCACCAGCGGCAGGCCCCTCCCTGGGCCCGGCCCCGGCTGCCTCCATCCCCCGATGAGCTGCCCTCATGCAGGGCCCGAAGCCAGATGCTTCGTGTCAGGCTCAGGGTCAGGGTCAGATCCCCCTTCCGCATGCCAAGAAGCAGTTCCCTAAACTTCAGAGTGTGGGAGGAAGTGGATCCTTCTGGAGAGCTGCAGGCTCGGGCTGGGGGACCAGGGAGAGCGAGGGCCTCCGGGGAAGGGCCAGGAGCACCGGTGTGGAGGGTGGAGCTATTCCAGAATGACGGCTCGTCTTACAGACGCATTACCATCACGGTTCAGAATTGTCGGTTTGGGGATGGCTCTTTTTAATAATTCTTCACATTTAAGAAAACCCAGTTCTCCCAGTTTCACATGTGGCCAAATGGGAGGGGGGGCGGCCGCTTTGGAGTCAGAAAGACCTCGAGCAAATTAAACTTTCACCCCCAGGATTCTCAGCTGTGAATGGGACCTCTATGAAGGTCTGGGGTTAGATGAGGTGATGTTCTCGAGGTCCTCCGCGCAGGGCCCAGAGCGAGAGCGCGGTCACCAGTCCCTCTCTCGTCCCGGGGCCAGCGTACCAGGACCTGGGATGTGCCAGGGGCCCAGTGGTGAGGACAGGTCACCAGGATGATGTGGGACACCTGCCAGGGCCAGCCCCCCGGCGGTGGACACACAGAGTGCAAGGTCAAGGTCAGCTGCTGGTCTCGCGGGAGTGAATTCGGCAAGAAATAGGGCAATTCATCAAATAATTACAATCATGACAAAATATGATTAGAGACGTCCAGGCAAAGTGATCTGGGAGTCCAAGGAGGGAGTCAGCTGTTTATTATTTATACATGTATAGTGTGTGTCTTACGGGTATTACATATTATATAGATATGCCTACACATAGGACTATATTGAAATAAAGGAAAAAATCTCAGAGAATAACCGGAGGTTCCCATGTTGATGTGCCAGAGAGGGCGTCTCTGAGAAGGGGACCTAGTCAAGCCACCACGGGAAGGGTGGGAGGCTGGTCAGAGGGAGCCCTGAGGTGGGGAAGAGCCAGCCGGGGTCGGGAGGACTGCGGGAGGCGGGCAGACACCCCGGTGGCTGTGTTCCCAGCACCCATTCCTGGAGACTGTTGTGTGGGTTGGGAGAGGCCGCCCCCGGAAGATCTAGCTCAGATGCCCCCCGACATGGACCTCAACCCTCTCTTAGCTGCCCTGCCCTCTGGGTCCCAGCTCCCGGGCTCCTGGCATACAGTTCTTCCCCCGTGGTATGTCTCCTGTGGCTGACCGGGCGCTCCCCTGCACCCCGAGTCTTCACCCGGCAGCCTTACATGGGCTCAACTCTCTCACTCTCCTTAAACATCACCCCTAAAGCCCCTTTATTTCTGCCTCCGCAGGCCGGTTCACCCAGCTGTCTGGTCTCCATGGCAACGAGCACCTCTAATGGATGCCCCGGTCCTCTGAGGTCATGCCCGCTCTCTCTTGTCACCTCCCTGCCTGCACACACCCCTCTCTCACATACAGTCTCTTCTGCCCCGAAATCACCAATGCGCACCCATGGTCTCATTTCCCCACCATTTGTGTCTCCTGATTTCCCGCCCAGGTTTAAGGGTGTCAAAGATAACTTACGTGAACCTGTGCTGATCTGCTCTGGACCCTGGTCTGTTGACAGTGGGGATCGGGGAGGGCCTGGGGTTCTGATCCCCTGTGCATGGGTGCTATGGTCTGACCCAGGACAGTGCTGTTCCATGCACTATGTGGAAGGGCCCGGCGTGGTGCTGAGATCTCCATGAAGACTCTTCCTAGGTGTGTTCATTCACCCACTGTGAGCCAGGCCCTGGGAATGCGTTGCTGGACACTACGGTCTCTTTTTTCATGTGGCTTTTGAGCTGGGGGGAACAGGGTTGCCACATTTAGTAAATAAGCATACAGGATGCCCAGGTAAGTGTGAATTTCAGATAAACAACAATTTTTTTTAGTGCAAGTATCAATATTTATTGCTTATCTGAAATTCACATTTAACTGGGCCTCCTATATTTTATCTGACAACCCTAAGTGGGGGACAAAGAAAACAAGGAAATATGAGAATAACATAACCAGGATTCTGGTGGGTACCAGGAAGAAAAAGCCAGCACTCTGCAAGAGCATCCCAAGATGCCAACTGGATGGTTAGGGATGGGCTCCCGAAGTCCTAGGGGGTGGCAAGAAGCCTCCATATCCAAAGCCCGGGGGCAGCATTTCAGGCAGACACAATAGCACGTGCAAAGGCCCTGAGGTAGGAAAGAGTCTAATGTGATCATCAGCCCAACAGGCCAGTGTGACAGGATGGAGGGCCCAGCAAGCTGGTGTATGCCTCATGAATTGATGACATAACAGACCTGGCCACAAGGAGCAGGTGTTCCACAAATTGTAGCTATTATGTATTGTCATTCATAATTATGGTTTTAAAAATTCAGGCCAAATGTGACTTCCAGACATCATGTGAAACGCTTCTTCCATCACTCAGCTGCCATATTTATCCTAACTGTCTATGAAGAGGCCATTTCAGCACATATGCTGCTGAGTTCCAGCCAGCCAGCTGTTTGCCTCTACACCCAAAACTTACCTGAGAAGAGATAAGATGCAGAGGGTTGTCCGTAATTCCTATTTCTCATCATAAGATGTTAAAATGTCAACCAGAGGGGCGCCTGGGTGGCTCGGTCGTTAAGCATCTGCCTTTGGCTTGGGTCAGAATCCCAGGTTCCTGGGTTCGAGCCCCACATCGGGCTCCCTGCTCGACGGGGAGCCTGCTTCTCCCTCTCCCTCTGCCTGCTGCTTGTATTCCTGCTCTCGCTGTCTCTCTCTCTGTCAAATAAATAAAATATTTTTCTAAAAAATGTCAATCAGCAACCTCCAGCCCTGAGTGTCACTAGGAAAGTTGTAGAACCCAGGTGTCAGTCAGCAGAGACCTTGGGCATCCGCTCCCCCTTTGCCCTCCCCAGGTACTCCATCTCTGCTGTGTGATATGGAGCCTGTCACTCAGCTTCTCTGAAAACCAGTCTGCCCATCTGCAAAGCAGGGGTGGTAATAATAAGGGGTGCAAAATGCAGAGGATCCAGGGAAATAACGTCTAGGAGTGTGGGAGGCGTCGGGGGCCAAATGAAGGAAGCAGGTCTGATGGCAGTTTCTGTCCTAGGCATCCCAGTGACCACCTTCCTCACCAGAAAGCTGAGGAAAGGGAAGCCTAGGGTTCCAAGCCATTCAGGAAAGTCCTCTCCCTGTTCCATTTTCCCCAGAAGGCTGCTTGCAGCCCTGCCGAGGCAGGGCGAGATGACTTAACAAAACCAGTCACAAGCACTGTAGTCAGATTCCGTGCAGGGACAGGTGTCAGGCGAAATGTCAGCAGACAGTGTTGAAGGGAGCCATGACTCACTCCTCACTTGGGGCCATGATGGGAGGCACCGGCCTTCCTTAGCCACTCAGCCCAGGCTTGTGTCACAGTGGCCCAGCAACAGGGACGGGGGATGGCGGGGGGAAGGGGAGGCGTCTGTCTCCTGCAGAACCTGCTGTCGGTGCGACCTGGCGAGCAGCAGCCCAGGGGCCTCCCATCTCCACTCCACCTCCACTAGCCACGGGAGTCTGGGCAGAGCCGTCCCCATCCCCGCGAGGTGGTGTGGCTTCATGAGATGGCCAATGGCTGACCCGCTTGGCATAGTGCAAGGAACACAGCCACTTTCAGCGGTAGCCCAGGGCAAGGTCAACACCACGTTCAAGCCATCTGCATTCTGGGGGAGGGGCCGGGCACGATACCACGATCCCTGAGTGTGAGCGTCTGTGTGCGGGTGGCCACGACCGAGCCCATGTATGTGAGCCGTGGCCGGGAGTCCCCGATCCCCACGGGATCCCCACAGGTCCCTGAGGCCCCAAATCCTTTGTTTCCGAACTGGGGACACCTGCCAGTCCAGGTCAGCCGCTCAGCCCTCCGTGCTGTGCTTCTAGTCTCTGGTCTTGCTGCGGAGCCCCCACGAGGACTCCGCCCGCGAGATGGGGGAGGGCAGCCACTCGGAATTCAAGGTGCAGCCGCTGGGGGGGGGAGCAGGTAGCCTCCCCAGGGAGGAGGGCCACCTCCTATTTTCGCTGCACCTCCACAGAAAACTTTACATTTTAAATTAAGAGCATGCCCACTGCCAGTATTTGTGGTTACTACCTGTAACGTAAATCTCTTTTAGAGATGTGTGGGAACAGCATACATAATGAAGTATCAACATGTAACTTGATTTAAAGTGGCTTTTCATTAATATAACAAATGAAGTGCACCAAAATTTGAAAGTATATTCCTTTGGGCCTAATTAAAATACTGAACAAAATACATGTATATGTATATTTTAAATGAAGACATTCGGCAGCCGGAATTAGCTACAAAAATGAATTCAAATCGAAGAGGGCCCTGTGAGTACATTGTTGTTATAAACAGAGCCAGCCCTCCTCCCCGAGGCAGCTGAATAATGTGCCCCGGATTTAGGGTCCACATGGGGTGACAAGTGGGCTTTGCTTGAAAAACACCCCATTCCCCGCAGTGGCTTGTCCCACGGGTGCTCTAACGGCACAGCCTTCTGGTGGGAGGAGAAGTTTCCGGGCCCTTCGGAAGGCAGCAGGGAGCCGGGATCGCCTCCCACCGCGGAGAGCTTCCTCGGCCCAACTTCTGCGCGCCCGCGGCGGCCTCTGCCTGGGAAGCAACAGGGGCTCTTCGGATGGGGACTAGCCCTGGCGGGAACCCCAGCTGGCGTCCAGGAACAGGTCCCTGAGGGCGGCCTGAGGCAAGGGCTGCGGCAGAGCGGTGAGAGGGCAGGAGCCGGGATGAAGGAGCGGCTGGTGGCCGGTGTGCAAGGCGGACCGGTTCCTCCGCTGAACCCACGGGACAGAGCTATGGCTGTGCCGCGACCCTCGTGCCCAGCTCTTCGGTGGCAGTAAACTAAGGGAAACCCAGTGCTGGGGCGCCCCGGGCTCCAGGTGGGACTCCGGGGGCTTGGGTGGGGAGTGGCTCCCTGCTGCCAAGTGGAGCCGATGGCAGAGGACACCCCAGAGGCCGGGCCACTGACCAGAGAGACCCCCTTGTCCGTGCACGTGACCCCTCGGCTGTGTGGGACAGGGTCTTGTTTCTAGGCTGCGGAACAGGACTTTGTACCGTGACCCTCTAGATGTGGAGGGGCCTCGGCGCTTGGCAGGAAATCCCTCCCGGCTCGGCGAGGGGACCCCAGAAGGGAAGCGGCCACGTGTGCGTGTGTTAGCACACGTGTGTGACGAGGAAGCTAGAGAAGGTGGACGCTCTCCAGACAGTGACAGCGTCAATGCTGGTTGACTGGGAACCTTGAACTCCACTGGTGTCGGCCCCTCTGCTCTTGACCTCTACGTGGGGACACGGTGGGGACGTCAGTGGTATGTCTTCTCTTAGGACGGATGGGGATGGAATGAAACACTCCGTATGCAGGATTAGTCTTCAGAAGTACTTCATAATCGTTCCTCATCATCCCTGTTATTGGGTAAGTTTCTGGCTCATACCATGGTCCCCGGGGCCGGTGGGGGTGAAGTACCATTAACCATAACTGATCTTTGCACGGCTGTGTCCTTTACACCTCACTCTTGCGCATCTCATCTCCTGGAAACGCGCAATGACACAGGCCGGGCCCTGGCGTGTCATCCCCCCTTAACCGGGGAAATGGGCTCACGGGGAACAGACCTGCCCGGCCCCACGTAGCCACCAGCGGGTGGGAAACAAGTCCAATCTGAGTACCTGCCTTTGAAGCCTTCCACCCGGGCATGGGAGAGGAAGCCCCTCGTGGACTCCAGAGAAAGCTTGCTAGAACATCTAGAACTTTCCAGGCTTCACTTCACGGGCTGGGGAAGAAGAAACTAGGCCAGGTGGGGCAGGTGCGTATCCCAGGGCCCAGCCTGGCCACGATCGTCTCTTAAAAACACTTAGATTGGGTCAGCAACTGGCTTTTTTAAAAGATTTCATTTATTTGACAGAGAGAGCTCATGTGCATGTGTACACACAAGTGGGTGGAGCAGCAGAGGGAGAGGGAGAAGCAGGCTCCCCACTGAGCAAGGAGCCGGATGTGAGACTCGATCGAGCCCGGAACCCTGGGGCCATGCCCTGAGCCAAAGGCAGATGCTTAACCAACCCAGCCACCCAGGCACCCTAGCAACTGGCTTAATTCCAAATTGCAACACCCGTTTCCATGGTGATGGGAGGATCCAAGCCCCCAGGTCAGATGTCTCCATTTCTAGGTGATTTGTTGGAAGGCTGGTAGCTTCCATCAAAAGTTCTTAAATATTAAAATATTCCATTGGAAGCCTAGTAATAGACACAGAGTAAGGACTTCCGGGTTCGTGGGACTACGTAGATCTCTAGTTGTCATGCATGGCCTTTTGCATTTCAAGACACTGAGTCATTTCCCGTGAGCATGAGCCTGAGTAAAAACAGGCTGGCTCCAAGAAGAGGCCTTCAGGGTGCGGTCGGCCAAGTTCATGGACTTAGCTGGACTGCTACTGTTTTATTCAGCTAACCTAAGTGTTCTCCATGAAGAGGCTTGGAGAGCGGTCCTCTCCTGCCTGGCAGCCGTCCCACCTCCCAGCTCAGCAGCGCTCGGTAACACCCTGTGGCTGCAGGAGCACTGTCCCCGAGGAGTCAAGGTCCAGAGATGGGTTCAGATGGGAAGTTGGGGTAGGGCGGAAGGGACAGGAATCTTCCTATTCAAGGAGATTTTGAGGAGAAGTCGAAGGTGGAAATTGTTGACGGGGCCTCTTCTGTCCTCCAAACAGGGGCCTGATCCCAGCTTTCACAGGCTGGGAGGGACATGGGCTCGCGCTGCAGGAGGGGACTAGACTCTGTTCCGTGTGCACAGGAAGTCCTGCTCGCCCCTGGGTCGGGGACTTCAGAAGCTCATTTCTCCCCAAGAAGTCAAGGAGACAAAAGACAGAACTGGATGGCAAGGGCTCTCAGATCTGCTTCATGACCCACGAGAGTGGGTATCCAAAGGGCAGAGGACTGGAAGGGATGTGTTGGCTTCTAAATGGCCCAAGGGAAAGGCCCAGGGAACCCCCAGCAGGGGCCTCCAACACCCATTGGTCCCCAACTATGGGTGCTCTCGCAGCCCCTTGTCTCTGCGTTTGCTGTCCCCTTGCCTAGAACACCCTTCCTCTTGCTTGTGGCCTCCAAGACTCAACCTTCACTGAACGCTGTGTGGATCTGAGTGACATTTTAAGGAGAGGACTGGCAGGACTTGGCTCAGCCTGAATTTGGTGTCGAGAGAGCAAGGAAAAGAAAGATGCCACCCAGGACATCCTTCCAGATGTTTTTGCTGTCCAAGTGCTTGGGGGTTGTAGCTCTTGTAAGTGGTGGGGGCGCCCGAAAGGGGATGGGCCTGTGAAGGGGGAGATACTCTCCTTCCTTTGTCAACAGGGTGCATTCTCCTGTCAGCAAAACTTAGTCACGGAAGATGACTGAAGTCACCAGGAAAGGACACTTTGTAGACTCGGGCCTGGGGTGATGACCCGGAAGTCACCCCAGGTGCCGGGGCCAGACCCAGGCGGAAGGTGGAGACACTCAGGGTGGGGAAGCAGCCGAGGAGGCAAAAGCAGGCCCCGAGCGCGGGCGGCCAGAAGGAAGGGGCCACCGAGGGGGCACCCTGGCCTCTGGCCGCCTTAACCTGGTCGCATCAACTCTGGCTTTCTTTACTGCTCTGGTCGGGAACCCAAAGCTCCAGAATTCAAAATCTTATGCCACTTTACAGCGGAGGGGGGGAAGGATTCCTTAGCATTTGGAACTTGCTAGTCGATGGCTCTAGGTAGAGCCCAAGAGAGGAGCTGGGATGTGCAGGACACGGCCAGGCAGGAGGCGGAGGAGGGAGACCCCAGCCTGCAGTTACCCGCGTGAATCCGGATTCGGCCAAGAACCGAGGCCCCCGCTGCCTTAGGCCGCAGTCCGCACTACAGGCCCCACGGATCATCCTTAATCCCGGAGTCCCGGCCGCCTTGAGGGGGGGTTACCGGCCGCTCCGGAGCACGGCAGAAGGCGGGGGAAGGAGTAACATGCCCCTTTCCCCGCGGTACAGAGGGGGCAGGGCTGGGGGCGCCCCACAGCAGGGAGAGTCGAGGAAGGCGGAGGCACAGGCCCCGGAGCAGCAGCGGGGAAGCCAGCCCTGCGGGGACCGGGAGGGGTCGGGGCGCGGGAGACGCGACGCTGGGGGCTCCCGGGTCGCTGCGGTGGGTGGCCTGGGGACGACAGGCGCGGGCCGGGGGCCCTCTAGCGGGTCTGAGGGTGGCGGGCTCGGCCCCCCAGGCGGGGCGCGGTGGGCGCGGCCGGGGCCGGCGGAGCGCAGCGGGGACTCGCGTGGAGCGCGCGCCCCCAGGTCGCCTGCGGGCGAAGAGGCGGCGGCGCAGGGCGAACCGCGCGGCGGGCACGAGGGCTCGTCCCCGCGGGGTCGCCCTCCCCGGGGCCCACGCACGACTCCGACCTCCGCGCGAGACTGAGCGTGGCGGGTCAGCGGCCCGAAACGACGCACGCCGCCCGCGCGCGAAGGGTTTGCTGCTCCCGCAGACGGCCAACGGCCCCCCAAGTCCGCGGCCCGCGGCGCAGCGTCCCCAGAGCCGCGACCCTGCGGGGTGGCCGCGCGCCTCCGCGCCAAGGACCACGACGGGCGTCCCCGCGCCTCCCTTTCCTCCTCCCAGCGGTCGGCTCTGCGCGGGCGCGGGCCGGGCGGCGGGGGACGGACCCAAGCCCTCTCCGATGCGCGTCCCCAGGGTTCAGGGAGCCCGGGCACCACCTGGGTGCAGCTGCGTCGGGGGAACGCCCGGTCCCGAGCAGACTCGCGGCCGCCCGCCCGGGGCCCAGCATTCCACCACCAGGGGAGCCGGGGAGGACAGCGCCTTTCAAACCAGCGCCCCTGCCCCTGCCCCTGCCCCCCTCCCCCCACCCCACCCCCAACTCCTCCCCCCACCACAGGCTGGAAATTGGGCGGCGCTGGTTCCACGGGCTTGCGCCCTCTCCTTGGCGCTTTGGTGCACTTTGGAAAAGGTGTCCCCTGTGACTGTCACGTCCCAGCGTGGCTGCTGGCGGGCGCCAGGCCCTGGTCGTGGAGCCCCCACTGGGTGCCGGCTGAGGAATGACACTGGGCGGCGTGCAGGGGCGCGGCAAGGTGGGAGCCGTCCATGTGGGCCTGCGGTCCTAATTGGAAGTGGATGTTAAAGATGAGAAATTCCGTTTTGTAGAGTGAAATGTCATGGATTTAGTCTCAAACCCACCCCTAGCCTTTGGTATTTGACTATCTTTATCCTTGGCAGTGTGTGATTCCCATGTTTCAAAGAAAGAACTTTAAAGGTTCATAAAGCTCCAAAGATTTCAAATAGCTCTCTTAAAAGCACTTTGATGGTTTAAATGCAGACACATGAATTACATATCTCTTAAATTACACAGGGTTTTAAATCTAAGGGAAAATGTCTTAGGCAAGTTGGATTAGAGTTTTGACTTGAGCGGGTAGGTTTTTTTTAAAGCTGTTCCTAATATTCAGGTTGGTGGTGGGAAGAAAAGAGACAGGGGTGTCAGGTGAAGGAGGCCCCCAGGCTTCCTGCCACTTGGCCCCCATGGAGGCTCTCAGAGCGGAGCCTTCTTGTTCCAGGCAGGGGCAGGGGCACGGCCTTATATGGCAGCTGGAGGGCCTGGGATGAGCCCCCCCCCCAGGGATGAATGAATGGGTGATACAAAGAGCAAATGGATGGGGTGATCATATCTCCATTCTTGCCACAACAGCCGCTTACCCATGACCTAAAGGGATTGTTCGTTTCAATGTCCCCAGGTCAAGCCTTCAAGAAACTACTAGCAACGGGAGGCCCTAACCTAGGAGAGGAGGCAGTCTGGTATATGGTGAGCTCAGGCTGTGAAGTCAGGCTGCGGGGACTTGAGTTCCTGCTCTGTCCCGTATTATCTGGGTGATGTCTTTAGTCTTCAGTGTCCTCATCTATCAAACGAGATCATAGTGGTCCTTCAGTCAGTGGGTTGTTGTGAGGATTATTTTAGATACAGGCAAAGCCTTTAACAAAGGGCTTGGCTCACAAGCACCATTGAGAATAAATGATAATGGGTGATGAGATGGTGGTGGTGCTGATGGTGCTGATGGTGCTGATGGTGACGTTGGTGGTGATGGTGATGATGGTGAAGATGGTGGTGATGATGGTGATGATGGTGACGGTGATGGTGATGATGGTGGGAATGGCGGTGGTGATGATGGCAGTTGGGGGGGTGGTGATGGTGATGGTGGTGATGGTGATGGTGATGGTGGGGATGGTGGAGGTGGTGATAGTGGTGGTGATGATG
>RCUC01169062.1:0-11738 GCA_003697995.1 Taxidea taxus jeffersonii | reverse complement strand
AATCGTAGAGATTGTGCCCTAGCCATCCATATCTGTGCCTTAAATGATGAAATAATCTTACTAATTGATCAACAAATATTTGTTGAATGTTGAATGAAAAATATCTAGCTTAGCTATTTAGAGAAAGAAATAGGATGAAGAAATTTTTGTCAAAAGGAGCATGGGGGGACGCCTGGTTGGCTCAGTTGGTTGAGCAGCTGCCTTCGGCTCAGGTCATGATCCCAGCGTCCTGGGATCGAGTCCCACATCGGGCTCCTTGCTCGGCGGGGAGTCTGCTTCTCCCTCTGCCTGCCTCTCTGTCTGCCTGTGCTCGTTTGCTCTCTCTCCCTCTCTCTCTAAGAAATAAATAAATAAATCTTTAAAAAAAAAAAAAAAGGAGCATGGGTTTATTTTCATAAGGATGTGTTTTGCCTCCTAAATTGCATTTTCCCTTTTGTTCTAGGTGACCTCGAGAAATGTGAACCTCTGGAGTAGCAGCTCTCTGAGTCAACAGAAGAGGCTTCTGTGGATGTTTCTTGACTGTTGAGAAGGTAATTTCTCATTTCTCTTTCATCCAGCAGTTCCAGATGACAATTAAGAGCACGAAGTTGGCCCAGCCCTTCGATGAGGGTAGCAGATGGTTTATATCCCTCCTTGAAGAAAATTTTATCTCCTCTAGCATTGGTCTGGATATAAATGTTGTCAGTTTCATGATATGAAATAAAGGGTAAGCATTTTGTTTAGCATGATTAGAGCTGGAAGGACCAAGTTTTATAGTGTTGTGAGATTCATGACACACTGATGGCTGATAACAATGTGGCCTAGACATAGTTATGTATCTGTTTAAGTATTATTTACTCCCTCTGCCCACCATGTGCTTTATGGCAGAGCCATGATTAATCCAACACATGGGTTATTAAGGGTTTATTTTAAAATTTAATCTAAATTTACCTACATTTAAATCTAAAATTAAAATTAGAATTTTTTAAATTTCCATTTACACTATAAACTAGAAGTTCCAAAAAAAGTGTCAGAGTTCATGACTAACAGGTTTTGCCAAGAGCTAAATTAATGTTTGCAGCAGTGAAGCATTTCCTAGGTAGTAGTATGTTGACACACCAGAGAAATTGTTGAGGAAAAAAAGCAAAGTCTAAAGAGTATTTGTAACAAACACTAAGCCTTGGTTGATATTCTACAGTAACAGAGTAGGCTGTTTTGGAAAGAATGCAAAATCATGTATATCATATCTCAGTTTCTGATCACCTTGGATCATTTGGAGATATAATTATTTAATAAATAAATTTAGTGTTGAGTCGCAAGTCTCAGTTATTTTCATACCTTTGTCCTCTAAAAATGAAATAAATAGCGCTTCTCCTAACATAAGTTAGTTAGCCCTCTGTGCACTCTGTACCACATTGACCTCATATTATAATGATAATTAGCGTTGTAACTTATTTGTGTTGAGTCCCAGTAATTCTGATTTCTGTGTGGCTGGTGTTACTCATATTTTTCAGGAATGTGGGTAGAAATCATAATGGTTTATTATAAGAGTATTACAGTTTTTTGCCTGTAACATGCATGACCTGTGTGATCCTGAAACAACTTTGTACGGTAGGAATGTATCCATTTTACAGTGGAGACAGAGAATGAACCAGAGGAAATGACTTTCCGTAGGTCACACTATGGTGAATGGTGGAGCCAGTGCCAGAACTCAGAACTCTCATCTTGCAGAAACAGTGTCCTCTGTCCTGCAACACACAGATCCCTGTTAATATATTTTAAAACAATTATACAAGAGATGTTACAGACCCTTAACATAGAATCTGATCAATGTTTATTTTGAGGAAAGTGCACTAATATAGCACGAGTTTTAATTGTATCCCCCATTGGAGAACAGTAATCATGAGAAGAAATTAAAAGATGATTGAGTTCAGGATTGATTTTCTTGTCTTTGCAGTAACCCTTGCAGCTTCAAGAAGCCCGTAGGAAGGCTTTTTTTCAAGATTGTTTTGACTTTTCCATGTTAGGGTATTAAAGACAATCTCAGTGTTCAGAGCAATATTAATTATATTATATTAATTAATTGTATTATACCTTTTTCTATGGATGTGCCTACACTTTGCAAACAGTGTCAGGGCAAACAAATACATGCTCATGGAGAGCATAATAAAACAATTAGTGACACGGATTGATAGTTTCTAAGCATTAGATTGTGCCAGAGCCTATGTTGTATACTTGTTTGACATGTGATTTCTTCAGTTAATATTTACAATCCTACACCTATATTTATGGGTGTGGAAACAGGATCAATGGAATTAAGGAACTTGTCTAAATCCATACAGGTGTTAGGTGACTGAGTTAGGATTTGAACCCAGGTCTGTCTGCCTTCAAAGTCCCTTGTGCTCAAAGACACTTCTTTTCTTTTATCATATTGTGGAGCCTCAGAAATAGGAAGGGACAGGGCGCCTGGGTGGCTCAGTTTATTAAAGGTCTGCCTTCCTCTCAGGTCATGGTCCCAGGGTCCTGGGCTTAGGGTCTTTGCTCAGAAGGGAGTCTGCCTCTCCCTCTCCTTCTGCCCCTCCCCCTGTTGGTGTGTCCTCTCTCTCTCTCTCTGTCTCTCAAATAAATAAAATCTTTATAAAAAAAAAGAAATAGGAAAGGACAGATGGGGGATTTCTGATGGAAGGAAAGGAGATGAATGAGTCGGGAGAACAGAACTTTGTAGGAACAGAGAGAGGCTAGCTTGTGGAAACTACATGAGAACAGAAATCAGGAAGATATGGCTTCTTGTGCAGACTCTGGTATAAACTAGTATGACTTTGGAAATACCACATAACCCTCGTGTCATTTAATTTCCTTGTCCATTAAATGTGGAAATTGGACTTGATTAACAGTTTTGTTACACAGGTTCTGTGAGTTCCAGAGATTCAAAGAGTGACATGGTTTCTAGGAAGTCACTAAAACAAAAAAATGCAGCTCATTCACATATAAAAAAGTATGTGGGGGCACCTGGGTGGCTCAGTGGGTTAAGCCTCTGCCTTTGGCACAGTTCATGATCTCCGGGTCCTGGGATCGAGCCCCGCAATGGGCTCTCTGCTTAGCAGGGAGTCTGCTTCCCCCTCTTTCTCTATCTGCCTCTCTGCCTACTTGTGATCTCTCTCTCTCTCTTTCAAATAAATAAATAAATAAAAATCTTTTAAAAAAAAGTATGTGTAACTATACAAAACACATTTTTTGCACTAATTTAACAAACTTTTACTGAGTATTTACTATGTGCCATGAATTTATTAGTAAATTGAGCATATAGTTGTAGGGGAAAACAGTCCATAACCCTCATAGAGATTATTGTCTCAAGGCACCAAGGGACTTAAAAAAATTACCACATTAATAAATAAATCTATAACTACACATTGTAATATGTGCTAGTATTAAAAGTTCAGAACTGTGTGAGAAACTCTACCCCATGATCTAATTTCAATTAATGTGGACATGAATGATTTCTTTGAGGAAGTGACATTTAAAGCAAGACTTGAAGGATGACCAGTAAGCAGGCAAGAGAAGAGTGGGAGAATGTTCCAGGCAAGTGAATGTCTGCGAAGGAGGTGGAGAAGAATTTGCCTTGTTGAAGAAACATGTACCAGACCTACTGAGTGTACCTGCCACATTCACTGAGTCCCAACTGCTCTCCTCCTCATCGGGTCTGGGCAACTGTCCTGTTGGAGATCTGGAGCACCTCCTAACCCCACTGGCTGGCTCATTCTCTGTCGGCGTGAGGCCAGGCCTTAGCAAGGCCTCCACCATCCTCAGCACTGCAGGTTGTATGAGGAAGTATTTAAAACATCCAGGAAAAGCTGATTTGCATTTCATAAAAACTTTGCCAGAGCACACAAAGGATGAGGCCTATTCAAATGATCTTAGAGAATTATTAGAACCCTGATATCTAAACCTAACGATAAAACAAAACACAACAGAAAAGAAGATCTATTGACTGATGTCTCACTTAGGAGCAGAGATACAAAGCAACAAAATAAGATACTAACAAACAGACTCTCGAAGTAAAAAAAACAATTACCTGAAGAACAGGTAGAACTTATCCCATATATATATGCATATATATATTATAAATTCAATTAATATAACATATTTAACAACAAATCAAAGAGGAAAAGCCACAAAACCATTTCAGTGACAGCTGAGGTCCTTCTTCGCCTGAGGTGAGAAAGAGACAATAGGCTTGGCTGCCAAGTCTACTGATGGTGGGGGAGGAGTTGCACTGATGGACTGGCCTTCTCACCTGGTGAGCCAACCAATCATGAGTGAAGCTGTGTTTCTTAGGGAACAAGTGACAACTCCAAGAAACTTTTGAGAGGACTGGCTGAAGATTCAAAGAAACTCCACTAGCCCATTGACCACTGAAAGCCCATGTGGCCATCAGGAGGGGAGGCATTGCTTGAATGAGAGGGTCACAGAAGCAACCCCCAGCAGACAGATCTCTAGGGAACTTCTAAAGAATTTTGTGCAAGAGCTGGTCACCTTCACGTACCACACTGGTTACATCCAGGGGTCTCTAAGATGCTGGATTGCACTTGTTTCCTGCACTTGTGACTGTGCTCTTTTTCAGTTTCTGGAAAGGGTGAGAAACAGCTGCCAGCAAGTGGGGAAGACATACAGAAGGAAGAGAGAGGGTAGAAAACAATGGCAGCCTATCCCCCCAGAGCCCCAAGCTTTTCCAAATGTAGGCGTCAAACTTAAATGCAGGCCCCACTGGATTAGGTAGATATTTTTATTCTGGAAAAAAAAAAAGTTTACCATGTTAGAGTAGAATTATGTAATTCTCAGGCAGACCTGTAGTCTTCAAGGCTTTGTAGGTATGAGGAAATTTTATTAGCTAAAAATGACCCTGTGACGGGACCTGCCTGAGATTTCACTTCATACAGGGGTAAGGAAGAAGTCCACAAGATGGTCTAACCGGGCATGATGAGGAAGAACAAAATTGTTTTCTTGTAGCCCAATCGAGTTCAGCTTGTTTCTAAATCTTTATAGACAATTTTCTGGGTTATTTTCTCTGCAATTTTCATTTCACCCCCCTAAATTTCAAAGCTAACCACACCTACCTGGAAGATGTCTAAATTGACCCATTTTTCTTAAAAAAAGCATATAAAAACTTGTACAAACTTATCAGTATAATCTCCAAAATAGTCCCCTTGAGAAAGTATATGCTCTCATAAAATTACTTTGCTAAAAGCATTTTAGAAATTTGTCTTCAGTATTTAAGTCTTAGAAATTGCTTTTAGTCCAATACTACATTATTTTGTTTTATTTTATAAATAAATTATGAACATATAAAAATGTATAAAATATATGATTATGTATTTTAATATTTATATACATTTATACATTTTATTCCTTTATAGATAATTTATATGATTACATATTTTTATCTATTATACTAACATAATATATAACTATAGAATAAATAATTATATGATTAATATAATAATTCTGATATGTAATTATAATTCATATTATATAATATACTGTATATATTATATAATAATACATACTTCATTGACATTTGTGCCTTTTCCTAACTAAGCCAATGAATAAGCCAAATAAGCTCAAGTAAGCCAATTTTGAGTTATCGAACAAAAGGTTTTCTAGAACACAACATCCTTGCTTCTGCTCAGACACAGAGTTTGGTGACTGTTCATATGATGGTGCACCAGAAGTTTATCTCAGACTCAAGTGTCTGTTTACATATTTCTTTTCTTTTTTCTTTCCCTTCTTTCCTTCCTTTTCCTTTCCTTGGCTTCCTTCCTTGTTTGTTTATTTCTCTCTCTCTCTTCTTCCTCCTCCCTTTTAAAAAAATTCTTTTTTTTTTTTTTTTTTTTTTTTTTAACAGAGAGAGAGAGAGATCACAAGTAGGCAGGAAGGCAGGCAGAGAGAGAGGGAGAAGCAGGCTCCTCACCGAGCAGGGAGCCTGATTCGGAGCTTAATCCCAGGACTTGAGTTGTTTTTAGTATTTTGCTTTTACAAAATATATTGCTTTGAACATTTTGAACACCCTTCCTATAGACATGTGGAAGAGTTCCTTTATGGAATAGTGATAGGAGCTGAATTTTGGCATCATAGACTAAGTGCATTTGCAATTTAGAAAATAAGTTGTTGGTGCTATTATTTTATACTGGTACAAAGTTCTTGTAACTAATTTATACTTCCACCAAAAAGGCACAGATGTCTAATTTTTGTATATCCATGCCAACACTGAGTATCATCCAATATTTACATATTTCCTAATCTGGCAGATATAAAATTCTATCTTGTGAGTTTGCATTGTATTTTTCAAATTACCAATAAGGATGAACATGTTTTATGGTTTGCTTGGTTGGTTTTTGGAACATTTCTATTACCTCTAGCTTTTCTGTTGTTTCCCCCTTCTGCTTCATTTATCTGTTAGTTGGATCATTACTGCATTATCAGAAAACATATAGGTTCTATTACTGTGATCATTGCCTCATCTTTTGTAACAACTGGGAATCAAAGTCATCTTTTAAAGTTTAGTGATCAGGAGTGCCTGGGTGGCTCAGTCATTAAGCATCTGCCTTTGGTTCAGGTCATGATCCCAGGATCCTGGGATCAAGCCCTGCATCAGGCTTCCTGCTCAGCAGGAAACCTGCTTCTCCCTCTCCCACTCCCCCTGCTTCAGTTCCCTCTCTCACTGTGTCTCTCTCTGTCAAAAAAAATAAATAAAATATTTTTTTAAAAATTAAAAAAAATAAAGTTTAGTGATCAAACAATAGAAATTAAGCATGCTTAATAACATAAACCCCGGTAACAACAATATTAGTGACTAAATTTGAATAGTGAAGGCAGGAGAAGTTGAGGAAGAAGAGAATACAAGCTAATTTTATTCTTGTTCACATACAAAACCCATAGCCACCGCCTATGGAAACTGGGGACTAAGGACTACATAATAGTTTAAGAATACAGATAACTACCAGAGCAAATTACAAACCTTTCTAAATATAAGATGTATAATAAAAGCAAACAGCAAGAAAAAATAACACATAGAAAAGGTTTAGGGTTAAGAAATAAGGGAAAAATGAAAATACATGATATTATTTGCTTTTTTAAAAACTTACAAAACTCTATGGAAGAGATAAAATAGGGATAATAATTATGGAGTTAATAAGGCATCAGATTCAGGCCCTTCCTTCACATGGACTCCTTCCAAGACCTTGGAAAGATTCAAATGGTCATAGGTATAAGAAAATTTTGCATATATTAGATATTTTAATTGTAAGAAGTTAGTACCAAGTTTAAGTTTATAATTTTGTTTTCTTTTCCTTAAAAACAGCTGTGAACTGCACAAAATGAAAAATCCAAAAACTTGGATCCAATCCTACCAAGAAAATAGTAAAAATGAGTACCAGTTTGGGGGGAAATGGGGGATATGGTGGGAGCAAGACTTCAAATATACAAATTTTTATGCCATTTGGTTTTTAAACCATATAAATACAATCTCCATTAAGAATATATAAATTTTCAAAATTAACTTAAAAATGTTGGAATTGAGAGGCACCTGAATGGCTCAGCTGGTTGGGCATCCACCTCTTGGATTCAGTTCAGGGCATGACCTCATGGGTCATGAGATTAAGACCTGCTCGAGCTCTGAGCTCTGTGGGGAGTCAGCTTAAGGATTCTCTCCCTCTGCCCCTCCTGCCACTCACACCTGCCACATCTGCTCTGTAAACAAACAAACAAATAAATCTTTAAAAAAATATTGGTATTGAGTGTTACTGTGAATAAATCTTTTAAATATTATCTAAAAAGCAATATATTAAATTACTTCATTACTTATAATTATAAAACATATAGTTAAAAGGCAAAAAAAATGGGGCACCTGGGTGGCTCAGTGGGTTAAGCCTCTGCCTTCGGCTCAGGTCATGATCTCGGGGTCCTGGGATCCAGTCCCGCATCGGGCTCTCTGCTCGGCAGGGAGCCTGCTTCCTCCTCTCTCTCTCTCTGCCTGCCTCTCTGACTACTTGTGATCTCTCTCTGTCAAATAAATAAATAAATCTTTAAAAAAAATCACTAAAAAGTCTTTGCTAATAGAAGTTAAAATGTGTATCATATTTAATTGGCATTTCTTTCTTATAAGATGAACATTTTTATTCATGTTTTTTTAAAAAGATTTTATTTATTTATTTGACAGAGAGAGATCACAAGTAGGCAGAGAGGCAGGCAGAGAGAGAGAGAGGAGGAAGCAGGCTCCCTGCCGAGCAGAGAGCCCGATGCGGGACTGGATCCCAGGACCCCGAGATCATGACCTGAGCCGAAGGCAGAGGCTTAACCCACTGAGCCACCCAGGCACCCCACTATTAGCAAAGATTTTTAAAAAACATTGTTTGTAAGGGTGGTTAAAAATAATCTTTTTTTCAATGCTGCTAATAGGAAAGTAAATCAGTCAGGTTTGGTGGGGGTGAGGGGGAAGCCATTTAGGAATAGCCTTTAATTCGGAGTCTATTTTAAGAAAATTATCCAAATGAATTAATCAGAGCTGCACATAAAATTTTTAAATGAAGGTATTCAATATAGTAGGAAGATAGTTTACTCAACCTAAATGTCCAACAATAAAGAATTGCTTAGGGGGCACCTGGGTGGCTCAGTGGGTTAAAGCCTCTGCCTTCAGCCAAGGTCATGATCCCAGAGTCCTGGGATCGAGCCCCACGGCGGGCTCTCTGCTCAGCAGGGAGCCTGCTTCCCTTCCTCTCTCTCTGCCTGCCTCTCTGCCTACTTGTGATCTCTCTTTGTCAAATAAATGGATGAAATCTTTGAAAAAAAAAAGAATTGCTTATAGTAAATATGTTCATGCAATGACTATGTATACATTAAAAAAGCATTTGTGAAACATATTTAATTACATGAGAGATGTTCCTTATTTATCTATAAATAAAAATGTAGGTAACAAAGTTATGTAAGTCTTATTTTGTGTGTATTTAGAAAGCTCTTCTCCCACATATCTATATGGCTTCATTCCTTCCTTGGGTTTTTGCTCAAAAAGTGTCATAATCACAGAACATATATTCCCCTCCCTCATGATATCATGCTTTATCTCTTCACTCAATTCTATTTTTTCCTTCTTGCACTTCTCACTAACTGACATATTGTCTTTCTTTCTTGTCCTTTGATTGTAGGTTTCCTAAGAGCTGGGACATTTTTTTGGTCACTACTGTGTTCCACTGCTTAAAACAGTATCTAACACATAACAAGGACTCAGTAAGTGGTTGCTGAAATGAATATATAAATATAGAAATATTAGCAATGATTATCTCTGGGTGATGGGCTTATGAATGATTTTTTCTAACATTTGCTTTTTTGTACTTTTCAAAAATGTTTATAGTGCATACATATTACTCTAGGAGTCAGAAATAGAAGAAAAATAGTTTTCTTTCTCTTTTTTAAATTATGTTCAGTTAGCCAACATGTAGTTCATTGTTAGTTTTTGATGTAATGTTCAACAATTCATTAGTTGTGTATAACACCCAGTGCTTATCACAATAGTTTTAAGTCTTCACTTATTTGGAGCAAAATTTACCCATATTTTCTATCTTCTGAAATGATGCCAAATCAAACACTCAGCCAATTACATGTAAAATTCATTATAATGTATCAAATAGCTATTTTCCTCCTCTCTGGCATTCCCCTCCCCACCATATTGCTACCGCCATTCCATGGATGGTTCAATTCAAGTCTCTTCCCTAACATGGCTGCTTTCATTAACCTCTTTTCTTTCTGGGATGAGGCAGAAGTCACTAGTCTTAAGTCACTAATCTTAATAGCAAGTGAAAACACGTAATACCTTCATTCTTTCACTGTAAAGAGGAACACATCGCTTTGTGGTTTTGTGGTATTGTGCACTCACTTTTGTCTTATCTGCTCTGTACACACATACCTGTATGTTTCTGACTGGTTCACCCTCCCCTACTTCATAATTTGGAGTTAGCTATTTTTAAAGGATAAACAATGGAATCAAAAATTTAGGTGTCCTTAGGAAAGTTTTTACTTAAGTCATGTAATTTTAAATGTTCTTAATGTTCTTTATTCTCAAACCCTGGCTTTGAAATCACCTTTAAAAATATTCAGAAATGAATCAAGGAACAGAGTTCATTAGTTTCAATTTGTATTCAGTATCACTGCTGGGAATAAATAGATTCATCTGGGGCTAAGACAGAACCATAATGGAGTTTTAAGAAAGGTAAGTGGTAGCACCATTTTGTTTCTCTCTATACATGTGTAAATGAAAATATTTTATATGTTTTCAAAATAATGTGGCTTATGTTTACAATTTTCTTCTATGTATTTAGCACCAGTTAACTAGGATCATCATAAGTTAAATCCTTCCTGAATTCAAAATATCTTTTCTAATAAGGGACATGTAGTTTGGCTGGGAGATTGTATTTACATATCCTTTCTGTATATCAAGTTATATCTCTGTAGCTCTTTCCTCTGAGTTCTGTAGCCACATGTCCATTTATCTTCTTAACATCTTTTCTTGGATGTTTCCGGTATCACATATTCGCATATCCAAAACTGACTCTGTGATTTCCATCTCAGACCATTTGTTGTCTTCCCTTGAGTTCAGGATAAATTGAGAAGTAAAATAAGGAAGTGGAATATAGAAGCCAAATATCACTACAGCACAAACTCAGGAATCCAGGCTGACAGAAGTCTTTGGTATCCTGTAACTGTGCCACCTGGGTCCTTCTGAGTTGCCCAGCAGGAGAGGAAGACATGGAGAATCTTATCTTTATTGCTTCTACCTAGAAGTGAAACTTTTCGCTTCTGTTCACATTTTGTTGTTCAAAGTAGGTCACATGGCCATGCCTGAGTCCAGGGAGCCATATGCCTAGAAGTGAGAATGAATGGGAAATCTTGGTGATAAATAGAAGATTTCTCACAAGCAGGAACATAACCAATTCTATTCTTTTTATTCAACTTGACCCAATGGATTCATATGGATCCCCTGTGATCTTGCTTTCCATCTTCACTCTGGGCTGAGACCTAGATGCACACTGGGTCTAGAGGAGGCCCAAGCAGAACCTAGATCCCCCCTTTATCCCTCCCACATCCCTGGAAAGGCTTTTTTCCTTCCTTCATGGGAGCTGAGGACTTCCCTGAGGCCATAGACTATTTTCTTGTCTGCATGCACTCTTCCCTATTCTATGAATAATGTCAATCAATCTTTCAAACTTTAGTCTCTGAAATTTAAGGGAATTTTTTAGGAATCAGAAAACCTCTTTCTCTCTCTAAATATACTTAGAAAGAAGTCTACTTTGGAGCCCAGAACTGAGTAATGATCATTTTGTTCTAGGCAAGAACTACATTTTCCCTTCAGGAAATAAATGCTATTCTTTTGAAGTTTGATAAATTAAAAGACAATAAGATTTAGAGAGAATTGAGAAGACATCAGATAGTATTAATAAATAAATGCTGTACCTCCCTCTCCTCAAAGGTACAAGATTCATGAAGGCAGGAACCAAATGGTTTGACTCAACATTGCTGAGACAAAATATAATTTAAGAAAACAGAGGAATAAGTGAATGAACAAAAGTACATTAGTATTTTGGAAAAAATAGGAATACATTTACATTTACAATGTGATCTAAGGTTCTAAAGTTAGTGTCCAAAAATAAAAGGGTGGCAAAGTGCCCTGGGTGAGCAGGGAGCTCACTCTGGTGAAGAAAAAGAATTGAGAT